>JASEVX010000004.1:17048848-17098466 GCA_031761405.1 Serripes groenlandicus
ACATGTGACAGTTCACTTATTCAATGTTCCGACGGTACAACAAACCAGGGCATAGTGAATGTGCTTGCCCACCTTCCGGCACCATATTCGGCTTCAATAGTCCGACGCTAACCAACTCGACAATGCGGGAATCCTCTGTATACAAGTAAATATTGATTTAGTATATGCCGTGTACATTTCCGGTGGTAATACATGCAGATTGACATGCGCAATACACCACGAACAGATTAAATTCCGTATCAACATGGCGCAATTCCCTCAGTAGAATACAAGATTGTTGACGTCAGACAGGTGCGCGGAATACTTTCAAGCTCGAGGTTATCCCCAAAAACAATGTATTGAATCTGTATATTTAATAGTGTTTACCGCTCTTCATAGATCGTAGTATATAATAAAGGAATTACGTTGCCGGGAGAGCGATAAAATGATACGTATTGCACGACGTCGTAGCGTTGCGTAAAATCCTATATCTTACTCGGACCCTTACGGTCTCGTAAGATATCGATTTTTTCACGCTACTATGGTCGTGCAATACAAACCCTTTTATCGTCCCGCTACGTAATCTTCCGTACATATGTTTTAATATATACTTCTTGGGTTACGTGAGCTTCTAATCCCTGAATCGGTCACACAAAATACTTTAAATATGGTAGTAACGACGTTCCAAGCCACCTCGGCTACTCAGGATTAGGGCTTAGCATTACAACTGGGCAGTATGATGACGTCACTAATAGTTAAAGAGAGCATTCATTTTTTGTTCAGGAAAAGATTGTAAACTATACACATTTTCTTTTCGGGATGCTCGTCAAGCTTTTGACTGAGTTTGGCTATGATGGGCTGGATATATAATTTACATCAATTAGGTTGTTAACATTACTTTAACTTAAAACTGTTATTGCCATGCACAGAGACATGTAAAGCCGAGTTACACGCTGGTCACTACTCAGACTGGTTCCCATGTTTTACTCAGGAACAGGACTGACGACAGGGTGGGGTCTGGATCACCATTTTTGTATCTGTGCTACATCATGATTTAATAGATACTTGATCCCCAAAATAATTTAAGTGCTTAAGTAATCAATATGACTTTTGCTCACCATTCTTTTGCAGACGATATTGACTCACAGACGATATGACTCTTCTTTCTTTGTCGCCAAGGGCATTACAATCCATGATCAGTATTTGTTATTCGTAGTCATGCAGATGGAGGTACCAGTATAATTCCGATAAGTGTGCGGTTGTAGTATTTAACGAATCAAAAAATGCATTTAGAAAAAGCAACAGAACCTGGTACATGGGAAATTATGTTATCAAAGAAACCGCAGAAATTGTTCATTTAGGGATATTAAGCAATAAATATTGTGATTCAAAGTCCATAGTACAAAATTCCTCCAAAAAGTTACTTCGAACTTTTTTCGGCATCTGTAAAAGGTTTAAGGCCAATGGATTTAACCCGATCACAAGTAAGAAGATATATAACGCAGTTATCTTCCAAAAGCACTTTTTGGGACTGAATTGATTCCCTTTTTAAACAACGATATGATATTGTTAGAGCGTTCGCACCGCCTATGTTTGAAACATATTTAGGGCATGCACATGAGATGTTGTCCTGGGTCTCATGTCATGCCTGCCAATCGAATCTGAAATAGAAAAGAGGAAACTAAACCTATTTGAGCAGTTTTGTACACTGGTTAATGACTCAGCGGCTAAAACCATGTGTTTGATTCGCCTATGTTCCTATATGTCAGGTGCATCGACAATTAGATTCGTTGTTGACATTTTTATAATTTTGCACAAATACGATCTAGTGTACATTGTTGATACGTACATAGAACGTTGGATGTTTCCTAGTAAGTCATCGTGGAAAAAGCTGTATTTAAACAAAGTTAATAACAAGAGAAAGTTGATGCAACGCAACAATGTCGCCGGATATCCATAGTGCAGTTATGCGTAACACTAACATTATAGTAGTTGAATAAACTGTTATCAACTGAGGGGCATATTGGAACATCAGGGGTGGGGTCAAGTGAAAATGTATCATAACTTGCATTGTTTTGTCAACGAAGTGAATGATAACTGAAGCCTTTCATTGTTTATGATCAATCTCCATTCCAAAGTAGGTTGACCATACACACAACCAACTAATTATTGATCATAAACAGTAATGGAAATGAGAAATCTTGCCAATCATTAATCTTAGTATGTATACAGTGCTTTCATTAAGGAATAATTATAAGATTTGTGAATTCCATACACTTTTCAAGATGTTTGTCAGAATATTTGAATTTTATTATTTTTCAATAAAACCACAAAACAGACAATTTAGGATTTGCATGCAATAGCACGTCATTTTACCTTTCCTCTATTAAAGTCAACAGTGGACACCTTTGCAGCAATCTACTTTTAAAACAATGAGTTAAGGGTTAAATCGCTGAAGACATGAGTTTTCTCTTTTTCTCAAAATGATATTAGCTTGGCATTCTAATTATATCATACTTTAACAAATGTTGAAATGTAGTCCAACATTTATAAATTAGACCACCTTCGAAATATAATATCAACTAAAACTACTCATGTTTTAAAATTATATTATGATGAGCGCCCTTGTGTCAATGATGCATAACAATATGCAGATCGGAAGCAATATGCCTTTAGGAAATTAAATGACACATTTAAAATTGTCAAGGACGAACTAATTTTGTACGAAAGACGCGATTCTTTCTTATTCGCAGAGATGTCGTTCTTGAAACTCTCTTTATAGGCAGAGAGTGTTCGTTCAAAGTAATTTTTCTATTAAAACTACTTTTATCTCGGTTTGTTCTTTTCTTCATTTGTTTCGAACCAAATAAACATTTTAAATCACCTACGATTTTACTGTTTGTAAGTGAGTGTAAAGAGACGGCTCTCTGCAAAGGAGATTGATCTACGCAGTTGGTATTCGCGAGTCACGCTTCAAGCAGGTGCGCGTATGTAAACAAATTAGACTGCGACTTAAAGGTTTGTAGTTATCGCATTTTGAGTACATGTAGTATATAGTGTAAAATAAAGTATACCAGTCTAGCTAATAGGGACTGTTTTGTCTTCGTAAATAAAACAAAAAAACATAAATGCGAGTCAAAATAAAGAAACTGAAAATACCTAAAACATCGGAATATTTATTTCATTTTTTAGATGTGTCATTACTTAGTGTTTTTAAACAAACACAATTGTAATATGTTCAATACATCTAAATGTGTTTCTTTCTAATAATAATCCCCCCTCCCATGTGATTTCCGAAAACCTATTAAAAATAGAAGTCGCGGGATTCTGCCCGGCGACTAATTATTATGTATATGAGTGGGAATGAAATACTGCTGAAGTAGATTTCGCACTGTACAGACAAATCCAACCTTGTTTTTACTGTCTGACATATGGAATTTCGCATTGAAATATCCAAGCATGCTAAAATACTATTCATCTGTAGCTCAGCTAGTCGCTAACTTTATGTACTATAAGACGGAATGTTTGAAATTCAGAAGTTCAAACATACAGTCAAATCTTACGTTTCACGTAATCTTGGACTGTCAGGTTGTTAACACAGCTAAATTAAAATTTAAAAGTATAATTACGGGACATTTTGGTCATGATATCCGACGTATATTGTTTAACCTTGATGGTATGTGAGTATTCTTCTCGGCACCCCTTGTTATCCGCTCTACTCTATTCTTGGAGATCGATACCATGTTTTCGTAAAGCTATGCTTCAGATTTGTCCACCATGCGTGGAAACGTTATACTTTTAATAAAATATGAATTTTGTTTTCCATAGCACTGACACGTTCCATGGATTATTCAACTATAATTTCGCTTTCGCTTTAAGTATGCAGCGGCTAATGAGAGTTTTCATCTCTATTTAACCGCTGCAATTACTATTTTGGTAGTTGGATTAGCCATGGGACGTGTTATATGTAAAAAATATGCGTGGAAACTTTATACTTGTAATTAAATATGAATTTTGCTCTTCATAGCACTGACACGTTCCATGGATTATTCAACTATAATTTCGCTTTCGCTTTAAGTATGCAGCGGCTAATGTGAGTTTTCATCTCTATTTAACCGCTGCAATTACTATTTTGGTAGTTGGATTAGCCATGGGACGTGTTATATGTAAACAATATGCGTGGAAACTTTATACTTGTAATTAAATATGAATTTTGCTCTTCATAGCACTGACACGTTCCATGGATTATTCAACTGTATTTTCGCTTTCGCTTTAAGTATGCAGCGGCTAATGTGAGTTTTCATCTCTATTTAACCGCTGCAATTACTATTTTGGTAGTTGGATTAGCCATGGGACGTGTTATATGTAAATAATATTCATTTTTGACAGATATTGTTCATGTGTGAGGTTGATGTGTGGAAATGTGGTTGTACGTGCGTGTATGTGGGTGTATGAATGTTAATATTATTATCATAACCATTTAATTGTGAATTTCATGTATACACATGTGCTTTTGTAAATCTTCAATTTATGCTGGAGGAAATAAAGAAATATATCATCAAATAAATTCTAGTTTCATTTGTAATCGGAATTTGTCTTAAAGAATCAACAATGAACACGAAATTGTACAGAGAACCTGCGTGGGAAAAATTAATTATCCATAACATGAACACAATTGTCAACATAATAAAAAAAGCATACGGCATTTTAATTTATGTAAACTAAATAAGTTTAAAATTAAACTTAATTAATTAAGTATAAGGAGGAATTGTAATAAGTATCGACACAAACTATATCATAGATTAGTTTTGAATTAAATTCGCCATTTTACCATCGCGTACTTGCAACAAAACCTCGTAAGTAGATCGTAAAAGAGAACTGACAATAAATAACATATTAAAGATGCATCTTTACGACAATCAAGAACAAACAACTGTGCAAGATCATCTGGTACGCTCAGTTTGCTTTTGCAGTTTGGGAGCTCGCTTACAACGGTTATGACCATTCTAAGACAACCTGCTTGTAAATTGTGAAGACGAATAATTAAAACTAATTGCATATTGCTTCTGTAATTAATCATGAACATCCATGTATCGAATTATCAACATGTCGAAGTCCGGAACCCGGCGTACTATTGTAACCAAGTCCGTCTGGCATGTTAGACGTCCTCTCTTATTATAAGAATGAGCCACTATGTGTTTCCGCCTTCCCGCTGCCAAAACAAAAAATCCAGATTTTCAACCAACAACAGCTTAGCTCTGAATAGATGCAGTCTTGTACGTATCAAATGTGACGTTTGTATAGGTTAGCCTAGTCAGTGACATATAAACACATGTGTTTAGATCTCTCTGGCCCAGTACATTTTTTCGGCGATAGATTATAGACCAATCAAATGTTGTATTTAATGAATAATGTCGAAGAAATAAAGGAAATGAAACTTTTTGATTGGTTCATAGTTAGGTGGGCGATCCTACGAGAGGCACTAATTAGGGAAGTTTTAAATTAAATGTTCTGCATATTAACCTTTAATTGTTTTCATTAAGAAATAAATTTCAGTGAAAAGAAAATCAGCGAAAACGTATGAAATATAATATTTAAGAGCAACATATTAATTTCTTTTGAAACATGATAAGTTTTCAGTTATTTATAATCAATTGAAACTTAGTATACTGTGTTACATAATACACCTCTTGGGAGCCTCGCGTAATCTCCAGCTATGTGATGAATTCTCGGCGTTAAACAAAAAAACGTCATGTCGCGCTAATGTAATGGATGTTTACTTGGATTGTCAAGCAAGAGAAATGTCTGTGGTTCGCTTCCCGGCAGCGGCAAGCTTTTTTTTCTCTCTCTCATTCATATCAAAACCAAAGTATATATATGAACTAAAACATTTATAAACCAAATATTACATATTTAACGTTATTATTTTCTGTCATTCTAATAAGAAAGATAAAATATCAAATAATATGCGCATGATCCATCTCTTAGTGTTTTCTCATATTGATCGCCGTTTATCATTTTTAAAGATATTTCTTGTTTTGGATTACAATAATAACTTGCACTAGGGAAGATTCCATGATGTTAAAACCATTTAGCATGCGCCATGTGCTGAACGTGTGCATATCTGATTTTCGCACGTAACTGCTGCATGTCGTTACCATAAATGATTCGCCACGAACATGTCTACCTCTTTTACGCAAATGTTCAAATACTGCGTCAGGCAAGTTTGAGGGTACATGTACAGATGATAAGATGAATTTCAAAACAAACACGATTTAGTCAAAATGAGAAGGCAGATATGTATGTAACTGTTACTTAAACATTCTACCACTGCGTTGAACCGGAATCACTCAAATGACAGCCGTTGTGTGGTATTTTTGCCTATTTAAAGCCGCCTTGCAACCTAAAGTAGGCACGGTATTTACAGAAGTACCCAGGGGCGTAGCTTTGCAATAATCAATGTGTAGGCCGTCTCGTGAGACAATCAACATTTTGGACTCTGCGTAAAGTATCGACCCGGATCTGGCTTAGCATGCCACACAGGCCTACCCGGATAGACACGTGTGGCTTCATGTGTATTTTCTGTTTCAGGAATAACTACGCTATACATCTATCCCCCTAAGACGGAATGTGTCGGCCGGATCAGTCTGCGCGGACAGCGCAGGCTGATCTGGTCGATACATTACGCAGATGTCTATCGCAGCAGCAGCATTTTGGGGCATTTTGAGAAAAAAATGTGTAGAAACGTGTCTACAGTGCCTAAAGGTAGCTACGCCCCTGGTACCTGTAGCACCCAGCACAGGGACTTGCTCCTGCATGATCTAAACAAATATATGACCCTATACATAAAGTTGATATTTATGTATAGGGTCATATTTTATTTTAGATCGTACAGGAGCAAGTCTCTGTGCACCGAGCACTCTGGCGAGTACTGGTCAAATCCACCAATCAAATTGCTGCGGTTTACTAGTGCAAGCCCGAGTGTTCCGTAAATAAATATACTCCGTTTACTATAGGACGCAAGGGAGATAACCACAGGCTACCAAATGTACCATTAACGGTAACACTGACAATGATTAGACGTTATAATATAAGAGCTAGGTCAGTCAACAACTATCAATACATTAACGACTATCAATACAGTAACGACTATCAATACATTAACGAACAGTGACAACTTAAATTAGCTTTTGTATACGATCAGGCTACTCAGGGCCTTCACTGTTAGCCTACATCTTAAAAGAAAACGTAAATGTAACTTTTGATATAAAAAAAATAGAGTTTTGTCCCATTGTTTAATCATTCTTACTTATCTTATTCGTAGTTTATAGGCGTATAGTCCGATTATTAATCGTTCTCAATTCTCTTCGTAGTTCATATGCATATATGCAGGAAGGTCGTATCGTAGCATCATGCGGTTTATTTGATTATACTTACAGCGATTATTATCAACTTCAAACTAACATCCATCATTGATCATTACTATACGTTAGTTTGCAATAACATTTCGGAATAATGAAGTAAAAAGAGGTTGTAAAATCGATCGTCATATACAAATATGTGACAGATGCACTTAACCCTTGTCCACATATGACAAATCTGTTGCAGCAGACGACTTTAACCCTTTCCCTCATATAGACGCTTTCTGACGCCTCTGCAGCAGACGGCGTTTTGAAAACATAGTGACAAAAGAAGAAATTGCACAAAACGTGCAATTTCTCCTTTTGCCACAATGTTTCCCACTTTTAGTCATAGGTTATCCATTCAATTATAGAGATTTTCTATGTTTTGACAAAATACGTTCAAAGTCGTCTGCTGCAGAATTGTCGTCTGAGGGAAAGGGTTAAAAATATTGATGCAAGCATGTTTAAGATATTTACTAAACGAAGTGTAATTAATACTACAGTAAAACACCCTGTGGTAAAAGGGGATATTGCTCAATGTGAGCGTATTCTCCCATTGACACAATGTTTACAAACTGTTCTCTGCAAATACATCGAAACACGTCTGCATATTGGGAAAGGTTTGATCAAGTGTGTGTAAATACGTAGCCTCCGTAATATCTCTGACGCTCAGTAAGATATGGAAATGTTCATGAAATAATAAACCTTTTCTAAATGGCACTCAGTGAAAGGATGAGGTGACCATTAACATTTCTGAGTAGCTATGAATAATTCAACCATTTGAAATGTCGATGTACGTCAGTTTCAACAGCATCTTAGTTATAGAACGACTTCTGAACACCTACCAATATATATCTTGCACATAGAAAAATTGCCGTTTCGGTAAGGTAAAAGCAGCGACCGTACCAAGCAGCAGTATTCCAAGAGGCTCAATTTCCATTGGCGCGTTTAAATCTTAAAATGTGGACATCAGACATCTATTTACATTCACGTGTTTCTCTAGAAATGATTATGTAATGAACCAAATATTACCATGACGATTTAATATAAAAGCACAGCAGAAGCAATTTAAAACGTATATTAAAATTGAAATTATTTAACCCTTTACCTCATATCTGACGCCACTGCAGCAGACGGCTTTTTGAAAACATAGTGACGAAAGAAGAAATGGCTCAAAACGAGCAATTTCTCCTTTTGCCATAATGTTTTCCATTTTTAGTCAAAGGTTGTCCATTCAAATTTAGAGATTTTCTATTTTTTGAAAATATATGTTCAAAGTCGTCTGCTGCATAATTAACGTACGAGGGAAAGGGTTAAGCCTTTCTCGAACATAACTAATTGTAGTCTCGTCAACAGCAGACAACTTCTGAAAACATTGTGTATACATGAAAACTGTTCGCAATAAGTATCGATCCTTTTCTCTCGATGTTTGTTATAATTGAACCCACTGCATGATAAACTCGGTCTAGACATAAGAGGCTTTTTTTTCCAGATTAGTGCATAAAATGTGCATTTTTGCTATAATCTAAACATTGTCCTCATCAAAGACGATTTGGAAAACATCTAGGCAAAAGAAAATGAAAATTACTCTATTGATAGAATTACAAACGTTGAGACAATACATATTTATGTTATTCGAAATGCTTCAATATGCGTTTAATATTAATGGGAAGGAGTTAAACTTTTGGCACATTCATTTAAATTAATTTGGAAGAGTTATTCGGAAAAAAAAAGTGTGTACTCATTTTAATTCGATAATTTAAACGTTGTTTAAATGGTACGAATGTTATCGCAATCTACCAATGGTATCCTATTACAGATAATACGCCATAAGTGAGTGTAAATTCTGTTGCAGCTTGGAGCGGATCGACCCAGATTTAGACTCCACACTCTACAGATTGGCAGCGAGTGAGACGGACGCCACCAAAATGGATAAGCGTGGTTCGAGTGCGGAGGCTCATATGGACTTCTTGGGTAAGTCTTATAAGTCTTCTTTCTTTCTTTTCTTTTTTTTTTCTTCTTCTTCTTCTTCTTCTTCTTCTTCTTCTTCTTCTTCTTCTTCTTCTTCTTCTTCTTCTTCTTCTTCTTCTTCTTCTTCTTCTTCTTCTTCTTCTTCTTCTTCTTCTTCTTCTTCTTCTTCTACTACAACTACTACTGCTACTACTACTACTACTACTACTACTACTACTACTACTACTACTACTACTACTACTACTACTTCTACTACTTCTACCACCACTACTACTACTACTACAACTACAACTACTACTACTACTACTACTACTACTACTACTACTACTACTACTACGACTACTACAACTACTACTATTACTACTACTACTACTACTACTACTACTACTACTACTACTACTACTACTACTACTACTACTACAACTACTACTACTACTACTACTACTACTACTACTGCTGCTGGAATCCGCCGTGGTCGAGTGGTTAGCGTTGGGGATTTGAAACCGGTAGTCCGGTGGTAGTAGTAGTAGTAGTAGTAGTAGTAGTAGTAGTAGTAGTAGTAGTAGTAGTAGTAGTAGTAGTAGAAGCAATAGTAGTAGTAGTTGTTGTTGCTGTAGTAGTGGGAGTATTAGTAGTAGTAGTAGTAGTTGAAGTATAAGAAATAGTTTCATCTTCGTCCTTAATTGTAGTACTAGTATTTAACCCTTTGCCACAAACAGCAAACCTGCAGTAGACGACTTTGAAAGCATGTTCGCAACCCCGGACAATTTCCATAAGTGAAGGTACAATAACTAAGAAAAGTTGAAAACATTTTGGCAAATGGAGAAATTTCTCGTTTTAAGCAATGTCAAAATGTTTTCAAAAATCGTCTGCAGCAGAGGCGTCAGAAAGCGACTATATGTGGGAAAGGGTTATAAACTATTGAATACTTATATGCTAGGCTAGAAAGCATAAGTGCAAACGATAACGTTACACTGTTTACTATCATTGAAACGGGCACAGCGGGTGACTTCTCCGTAGTAATGGAAATACCTCATAATCTCATAAATTATTGACATTAACAGCAGCATGGTTGTGGGCTTCACATTACAATATGTACATAAAGCGCATGAGTCCATGTATGCCTTCAGGCTTTTAATTAATTGTAAAAATAATTACTCAAAAGCTGGGATACAGCGTCGTCCGTGGCTGTGTCCGTGCTGTTATACAGAGGATAAAAAAGGCCGTCCCTGGAAAAAGGTACTAGTTGGCTTTTAAGTGAAATGTGTAGATCCATATCGATCTGTACATCTGCACAGTCTGATCGAAATCTGCACAGTTCTCATATCAATTACAGTTGCTTGTTAGATGATTATGATTATTCCAACTTGTGTAGATTATGACGAGACTAAAAAGATTAACAGCCTGATCTGAACGTACGCTGTACAGGCTGATCGAAATCTGCACCGTTCACACATCAATTACACTAGCTTGTTACATGATTATAATGATTCCAACATGTGTAGATTATGATGAGACTAAGAAGATTGATCTGAACTAAACGTGCGCTGTACAAAAACGCCAACTGATACAAAAGTGTGTAAGAAGAGAATTCCATCTTAGTATGAGACTTAGCAAAGTGACAGCCTAAGCAGAGCCTGCACTGTATAGAAATGTTAACTTGCAACTCTTGTCACGGATAGCGTTAATTCTTTTTGGGGGGATAGGGGGGTGGATGGGGGATTGGGGGCGGAAATGTAACCGGGTGAAACATATTATTTACGATTGGCATATATTATAATTCTAGATACGTATATAGAGATAGATATATTTGCCATGTATGTTATAAAAATGTATCTGTTCTACAGAGTCGTTATTCTTCAAAATGTATACTGTATAATATATCAGCCATATTATACGTCTTGTTAAATACGTAACATGGTGCCAGAAACGAAAGTGACTTTTGTTACAGATTGAATTATATAGGTATTAATAATTCATGCTTGCTTATGATTCCTCGCCTTGTTTAATATGATAAATCGTGCCTGTGCATTGAAAAAAGGTACATGTCGGCTCTTGTGGAGAGTACAGATCCACACAGTCTGGTCCAGATCTACACTGTTCGGACAATACTTACACAAGGGTATTAGAAGATGTTCTCATCTTGTGTAGATTCTTGTGATAAAACTGAGCAGATGGACAAGAATTTCTGATTTTTTTTTTTTTTATATTTTATTTTTATTTTTGTTTAAACAATATTTTCAACATTTTATGTAGTACATTTATAATAAAAAAGCTGAATTTCTGAACATACCCAGTTCAGAAATGTCAACTTGTACTTTTTCTAATGCACTGTCTCATTTGATGAGATTTTCCATGACAAACTCTCTATCAACTTTATTAATAAATTATGTATTTAATAATACATAATTTACTAATAAAGTTGATAGAGAGTTTACCTTCTACCTTTATGGTATGATTTATGCTTTGAGTAACAATGTTCGTTTTCCGTGTACCGTCTCGATGGTGTAGTGTGGTACAGCATCCGTCTAGATTCGGGAGGTGGCAAGTTCTAACCCCTGCCGGGTCATTCCAAATAATTTACAATTTAAAAACAGGTCGTAAAGGCTATCTACCCTTGGCGCTCAAGGTTGTTGGAATAGCAATACGACTCACAGGGGCGTAGCTCCCTTAAGGCACTGTAGGCACGTGCCTACAATTCTTTTTCTAACAATGCCCCCAAAATGCAGCTGCGGCGATACACATCTGCGTAATGTATCGACCAGATCAGCCTGCGCTATCCGCGCAGACTGATCCGGCCGACACATTCCGTCTAAGGGGGGGGGGGGGGGGGGGTGGGGGGGGGGGGATAGATAGAGTAGTGATTCCTGAAACAGAAAATCCACAGGAGGCGAAAAGTATCTATCCGGGTAGGCCTGTATGGCATGCTTAGGCTGATCCGGGTCGATACTTTACGCAGAGTCCACAATGTTGATTTTCTACAAATTGTGACGGCCTACACATCGACTAATATCAAGCTACGCCCCTGACTCACGCGCTGGTGTCGGTAATACTGGTAACTTACCCTGGAAACGCCGTGATATAACTGGAAAAAAAATCTGTTAAGAGTAGCGTTAAACATCACACACATAAATCGTTTTCCTACTCGTGTTGCTGTACAGAGTGATAGGGTGTTCTCTAAATGGAAACATAAAATAACGTTACTGTTTTGAGCAGTGGACCGTAACTATTAAACGTTTCCAGATGCTTTCAGTCAGAGTTCCCCTGCACATCACTCTGCAGCTGCATATGGGAAAAGTAGCAGCTGGAGGACCAGTGGCATGGTACCTGTGATTAAATGTGAACACTTAGATCATGCAAATCGAACAACTACAAATACTTCTAAGCAAACGTGAACTTGAGGCGGTGAATTTGGCGGCCATCTTGAATTTTCAAATTGGCCAATCGGGCAGATTTGATTAGTATCACTTGGAGAACAAGTGTGCCAATCATCATTTGCACGATTCCTCGAAACAAATTGATGCTATCTGCCCCACTACAGGTGCAGAGCGGTTTTTCTTTTGTTTTACTTTGTTGGCTTTCAAAGCAGACGACTCCAATATTATACATGTACATGCAAAATACATTTATCGTTATATAACTGAAAAATGTTAAAAGCGGGGTAAAACACCACACACATAAGTGTTTCCTTACTCATGTAGCTCTACAGAACGATAGGGGGTTCTCGAAATGAATACACAGTTTGATGTTACTGTGCGAGCAATGGACCGTAACTTTTAAACGTTGCCAGGTGCAGAGCGATTTTTTTCCTTGAGGGTTTTTAATGCAGACGACTCCAATGCTATACATGTAATATATAACTCGTGATAAGTCACAATGGTTTACAAGGAAACTATCGTTTATATGTCAATGCACATGATCTGTTCACTGATTTTTGAAACAGGAAAAGAATTGTTCTGTGTCTAAACGTTGTCCTTAATACTGTTTGAATGTATTAAACATTTCCCTTTCCCTCATATAGAAGCTTTCTGACGCCTCTGCAGCAGACGGCTTTTTGAAAACATAGTGACAAAAGAAGATTTTGCTCAAAACGAGCAATTTCTCCTTTTGCCACAATATTTTCCACTTTAGTCATAGATTATCCATTCAATTATAGAGATATTCTATTTTTTGTGGTATGAGGGAAGGGTTAAAACGCGTTTTGACACACCATGCAGCAGACGACATTTAGTAACCATATGGCAAGATGAAAAGAAATGTTTATAATGTACAAGTTTTTAATAGAGTTAGAAACGAGAATGTGTTTCTTCATCATTGTCACCATTTTAATACTACAAAAAAATTGGACGGACTAAAATCATTTAAATAGTGTTGACATTATTGAGGCAAGAGTGGAACTTGCTCAAAAAGTTGTTTTTAAATGATGTCTGCCATAAATGATGGGAAAGTATTGAAAAGCGAAAGTATTGAATAGCAAAAGTATTGAATATCAAAAGTATTGAATAGTGAAAGTATTGAATAGCGAAAGTATTGACCAGCGAAAGTATTGAATAGTGAAAGTATTGAATGGTGAAAGTATTGGGAATGTGATACATGTAGTTTTCCGACACAAGTCTATCCACACGTTTTGAGACATTTTGACATACATTTACAAGGCCCTTAAATTGACACAGATGTTAACTATCAACCGTCTATACAAACAACTGTGCGCTTTCTACATAATCTCTTTTCAAAAAGATGTGTTGCGCCGCGTTCTGCTGAAACGGTTCCCCTTTTGCACACATGCTCAAGGAAAAAATACGGCACCCACTTGTGCCATTTATACCAAATGTGCATGTTGGTATGTAAACGAAATTGAAAAAAATAATAGTATTAGACATACATACTGATCTTGATCTATGATTTGCATGTATTACAATTCTAGATGCGCATATGCCGAGCCCCGGTAGCTCAGTCGGTAGAGACGCGGGCATTTCAATCCAGGGGTTGTGAGTTCAAATCCCGGCTCGACTTTCTTTCCGACGTTTGACAAAAGTCAATGCGACATGCGTCATTCGTCTTCCACCAATGGGCTAAGTCTATGTTGTTTGGAGTACTTCTGTGAGAAAACCAGGAAATGCATGAGTAGGTAAACTGGCCGTGATATAACTGAGAAATTGTTAACAACGGCGTTAAACCCCAATCAATCAATCAATCAATCAATCAATCAATCAATCTATATGCGCATATAGAGAAAGATATTTGCCATAGTTCATGCATGCAGACCTTGTTGTATGCCAGTATATCATTTCACAGATTCATTTTTTTAAATTATTATTATTATTAGTTGTAATATTATTAACAGTTGTAGTAGTAGTAGTAGTAGTAGTAGTAGTAGTAGTAGTAGGCTATACCAGGCTTCGTTATTAGTAAACCACTTTTGTAACGGTCGTGGCCCCTCTTAGATTGTGTAACGAAGGATTGTAAACTTTTGTTTAATCAGTATGTCCTTGTGTTTATTTAAACTCTACTTTGTACAAAGAAAGGGTTGAAACTTCAACGTGATATTTTTACACATTAACCCCTTCACTTTATCTGTTACCTTTAGTTCCTACCGTATTCTTTGCACATCTTAATTAATAATTATCGTTAGTTCCTTTATTTTACTGAATAAATCTTATATATGAGCCGTACCACGAGAAACCCAACAGTGTGGTCTCTGCGTACAGTATCGACCCGCATCAGCCTGACAGCCTATCGACCCAGCTAACCCGGACAGACACTTTACGCCTCCTGTGGATTTTCTGTTTCAGGAATCATTACTCTATACCTCTTTCCCACTAAGACGAAATGACGCAGGCTGATCTGGTTCGATACATTACGCAGGGGCCATACTGTTGGTTTTCTCGTGGAATATCTCATATAGTGTATTTTGTATATATATTGTATATTTAATCAACGCGCAGTGTATAACACGTACATAATATTTGAAATAACGGCATTTTCAGCAGTAGTTAGTTTATACACCGTATTAACTCTTTCAACGCCGAATTGATTAAAGTAGACTCTTCCAAGTTCAAAATCGGGCGTCTCCATTTCTCATGTAATAAAAGTTTGGATTATTTTGATAACTAAAAGGCAAACAATGCTGATTTCAGGTGAGACAGCTCGTTACGAGCTGACTCGCCTGAATCAGTATTGTTTGCAAAACCCTCAATATTGCCTTTGGCGCTGAAAGAGTTAAATGGTCTGATTCGCTGAAGTAATCAGTACGTTATTTCTGAGTCTCGGTGGTGATGCGGTGGAGCGTCCACCTCGGGTACGGGGGGTCGTAGGTTCAATCCAGGACCGGGTCTTGATAAATACTTTAAAAATTGGTATTATTTGATTTTCCTCCTAGGTGGGGTTAGTATTACGACTGACTCGCTGGTGTCAGGATAAATAGACAAGTAGTACTTGGTCACTTACACTTTACGCTCCATGATATCACACACAATTGGTTGAAAGCGGCTTTAAACGCGATACAAACAGACACACTTAATTGCTGATCATCTTGTTATGCTCTTTCCACAGTCAATAACGCAAATGACGCATATAAACAGTAATCGCTTACAAGTGTCTAAGTCTATGTGAACTACATAGACGGACGACATGTACATTTACCATTGTGCCGAGCCCCGGTAGCTCAGTCGGTAGCGACGCGGGCTGTCAATCCAGGGGTTGTGAGTTCGAATCCCGGCTCGGCCAACTTTCTTTCCAAGGATTGCCAAAAGTCAATGCGACATGCGTCATTCGTCTTCCACCAATGGGCTAAGTCTATGTGGAAAAGCAGCCAGTTGCTTGGGAAGATTGTTGTGTGGAGTACTGGTGTAAGACAACCTGGAAATGCATGAGTAGGTGAACTGGCCGCCGTGATATAACTGAGAAATTGTTAAAAACGGCGTTAAACCCCAATCAATCAATCAATCAATTTACCATTGTTCACGTTCAACAAATTTGCAAACGGGGCATAGTTCAAGTAAAGTATGAATGAGTTCGAAGCGCTGTTACAGGATAAGTATTTAGTCAAAATAGGGGTTTTCTTCCGATCTATTTCACCTAACCGCAGATGTATTTTGTAATTTGTCAATCTGAACATACCGCAAGTACTGTTTTTGCACATAGGAATCCCGTAAAACAACTGAAACGCTGATGAAAGTAGAGCTAATTAACATTCAACCAGTGCAAATCTAGTTCGATATTCCTGAAATTATTTCCATAACCGAGATGTCATGAATTGAAAACATAAGAAAGATATACTAGATTTTTTTTACAAAAACATATGCATTTGCAAAATCTGAGTTATGCAAATTTGAACCATGTAATAAACATGTCATACCAGTTGTTCACGTTAATTAATATGTTAATAAACTCGCCAATGGCTTTAGGCAAAACGCTTGTACTACTTAATTCCCTAAAGCAATATACCATATGACTTTATCACGCGAAGCCCAAAATAATTTCATGTGTGCCACGCTATGAGAAAACGAGTTCCTTCAATTTGCGGGTAAATTAACATGACAATAAACATACTGCAAGGATAGTAAAAAGAAATGTTAAAGAGAGTATAAATACAAAATATGTACATGTATATCAAATCCAGTACAACAATAATGAAGTCGATATTACTGGACTGTCAAAGGTCATTCATATATAATTTAATCTTTTTAAAACAGGCTTTTCTCATTTCAACAGTCTTCATGCAAAACGGATTCTATGACCTTGTATATATTCCCTCTTCCCTCATATAGACGCTTTTTGACGCCTCTGCAGCAGACGTCTTTTTGAAAACATAGTGACAAAAGAAGAAATTGCACAAAACGTGCAATTTCTCCTTTTGCCACAATGTTTTATCACTTTTTGTCATAGGTTATCCATTCAATTATGGAGATTTTCCATGTTTTGACAAAATGCGTTCAAAGTCGTCTGCTGCAGAATTGTCCTATGAAGGAAAGGGCTAAGAGATTGTGCATGATAATGTGGATTTAAATGTTACCTTAATTTATCATAGAACTGACAGACTAATATATAATAGGAGTCATCATAAAGAGCATGTACATACATAATTATATCATTGTATCTCAAGATACTTTAGCCAGTTCCTCAATCGGTAGCGGCGCCTGCTGTCAGTCCAGGGGTTGTGAGTTCGAACCCCAGTTCGGCCAACATTCTTTCTGTTGTGTGGAGTACTGGTGTGGGAAAGCCAGGAAATACATGAGTAGTTGAATTGGCCGCCCTGATATGACTGAAAATATGTTGAAAACGGCGTAAAACTCAAATCAGTCAATCAATAAAGATTCTTTAATATACGCACACAATTAGAAGAGAATTAGATGTAACATCTAACGAATAATTGAAACTGTAGGCCCGCTGTTCTCATCTGCAGCAGACGAGTCGAGAGACACGATAGCTCGGGCGGTAACGGCGAGAGCTTTCAATGATTGGGTCATGAGTTCGAAGCCAAGCTCGGTCGTTGGTTCCAACATGAAGTAATTTGGTGGGCTCATAAATTTATACAATTGATTCTTAGAAAGTCGAACAAAGGGACATGCAAATACTATGGAAACCTCGATCTCGAGTGTTGATTAAGGCAAATATCATATCTAGTTCACAATCTATGTAAATTGTTCGGCTGAACATTCTTGCTTACAATCTTTGAAATTATTCGTCTGAACATTTTTGTTTACAATCTATGTAAATTGTTCGTCTGAACATTTTTGTTTACAATCTTTGAAATTATTCGTCTGAACATTTTTGTTTACAATCTATGTAAATTGTTCGTCTGAACATTCTTGCTTACAATCTATGTAAATTGTTTGTCTGAACATTTTTGTTTACAATCTATGTAAATTATTTGTCTGAACATTTTAGTTTACAATTTATGTAAATTGTTTATCTGAACATTTTTGTTTACAATCTATGTAAATTGTTCGTCTGAACATTTTAGTTTACAATCTATGTAAATTGTTTGTCTGAACATTTTTGTTTACAATCTATGTAAATTATTTGTCTGAACATTTTAGTTTACAATCTATGTAAATTGTTTGTCTGAACATTTTAGTTTACAATCTATGTAAATTGTTCGTCTGAACATTTTAGTTTACAATCTATGTAAATTGTTCGTCTGAATATTTTAGTTTACAATCTATGTAAATTGTTCGTCTGAACATTCTTGCTTACAATCTACGTAAATTGTTTGTCTGAACATTTTTGCTTACAATCTATGTAAATTGATCGTCTGAACATTCTTGCTTACAATCTATGTAAATTGTTAGTCTGAACATTTTCGTTTACAATCTATGTAAATTGATCGTCGGAATATTTTAGTTTACAATCTTTGTAAACTGTTCGTCTGAACATCCTTGTTAGTGTCTACTATCAGACGCATTTTGACGCATGTGTAGCACTCGACATTTTAAACCATTGTAGCAAAAGGAGAAAGAAATAACTCATTAAAAGTAATTTTACCTTTTGCCTTAATAGTTTTACTTTGATTTAAAGACATTTACCATACTTTTGCATCAATGTTGACACAATCGTCTGCTGCGGATTATGTTTGTATGTAGGAAAGGATTAACGCTGTGGCTGCAGAAATCCCAATGACCCATATTTGTCGAATTTAACCCTTTCCCTCATATAGACGCTTTCTGACGCCTCTGCAGCAGACGGCTTTTTAAAAACATAGTGACAAAAGAAGAAATTGCTCAGAACGAGCAATTTCTCCTTTTGCCACAATGTTTTCCACTTTTAGTCATAAGTTGTCCATTTAATTATGGAGATTTTCTATTTTTTGACAAAATATGTTCAAAGTCGTCTGCTGCAGAATTGTCGTATGAGGGAAAGGGTTAAACTGACATTTCTCCGGTTATTTAAAACGTTCGCAATCAATGAAATATATATTGGCATTTAGTCCGTTGTTTTCACTGTTCAAATAAAAAACATGCTAAAACAACCTTTTCAACAAACATCAAATCTGCATCAGACGACATTTAAAACCTATGCGCTACAATACGGAAATTTTCCATAAATGAAAGCATAATTGTTAACCATTTTACGCATTTTGACGCATCCGCCGCAGGCCATTTTGAAAACATTTGAGAAAAAATGTAGAAATTACTCATACTGCGCATTTTCTCATTTTGCCACAATGTTTTCAATTCTTTTTCAATTATTCACTTTTTATTCATAAAGATTTGCCGCAAAAGGCTTATAATATATAGATGTTTTCATCAAATGAAGTGAAAGATGCCCTAGATCGGTTATGAGTGATAACTGACTAAAACAGTAAATGAAATCGACACCAATTGATATTAATTTTCAAATTTCCGAAGGTCTGTTTTCCTGTGGCTTGTCTCATATCATAGTTCGTCTATACTTGAGTGATAATGTGTCTATATTAGTTTAGTATTATCAGCCGCTCCGGAAACTTGCTCGGTAGCGACGCGGGACTGCGAATCCAGGGGTTGTGAGATCGAACCCCAGCTCGGCCAACATAATATCCGACGTTTGACAAAAGGACAGTCGTCTTCCACCAATGGGCTAACAGTATGTGTTTAAAAGAAGCCAGTTGCTTTGCAATTTTTGTTTGTGGAGTACTGGTGAGGGTAAGCCAGGAATTAAACGAGTATGTGAACTTATGTATTATTGTATACTTGCACATTTTCTTGCACAAAGACATGAGCTGTTCCGTAAGAAAAGCAACATTATGGACTCTGCGTCATATATCGACGCAGATCAGCCTGCGCATTTCGCACAGGCTAATCCGGGCCGAAACATTCCGTTTCAGGGGGATATAGGTATCCAGTGTAATGATTCCTGGAACAGAAAACCCAAAGGAGGCGAACAGTGAATAGCCGGGTTAGCCTACGCGACATGCTTCGGCTGATCAGGGTCGATTCTTTACGCAAAGTCCATAATGTTTTCTCATAATTCGGTTCACATGATGAATGTCACGTGCAAAAAACAACACGACGCATTTTAAAATCCATTAATATAGACACATGCGGTACCAAATATGGTAATGTGACGTCGTTGCAATATGACATCACGGCATTCACACGCCATTCATGAACAAATATTGCATGTGTTAAATATGTTATTACATTATCGAAAACATTTACCACTGTATAATTTGTCTTGCTTCTGTCTAAACGTGTTACTAGGTATACAGTCAACCCTGAGCTAAAGACCACCTTTGTTTAGCAATTCCCTGTCTATAGCATCTATGCTTTAATTTTCATATTATCCATTTTCTGCATAAATGACCTATTAATTAAAGATCACCTGTGAACAAGGACCGGATTGTTATCTTACTATAGGTAATTAAACACAGATTGGATTTTATAAAATTATAATATAAGGGGAGTTATGTTGGGGTAGTGATACGCGGCTATGTCTTCTCGGGGCGTGGGAATATTGACATTTCGCTCGACCTTAGGTCTCGAGAGATATCAATTTTCCAATGCGCATCGTAGAAAAATAAAAAATAAATAATGCTACTGCAACAATCGTTGACCTAGATCTAACTCCGTTCACCTGCCGGCGTGGCTAACATGTAAACAAACATCGGACGAGGAGTGTTATACAGCTAGTACCGTGATGTCTTCCGCTTCATTGCATGATGCAATTGAATAGCAAAAAAAGAAGTTAGTGTCGACGTATTACATTTCAAGCTTGCTTTTGTTGATCGAGTAATTGACCCGATGTTTATCATCGCTAGGTCACAAACAGAGTAAATAGTACATGTACATTGGAGTGTTTGTTGTGTGATGTTTTATCGTCTTATCGAGTACTTCTAGCCTTGCAATCTGTGACTCCAATCCTTTTTTCCACCTGCAGACACATTCTGGTGCAATCCTGATTCATCGGCAGTAGATGACTTGTGAGAACATTATGACAAAAGAAGAAATTGTTTATCATGAACAATTTCTTCTTTTTGACACAATGTTTTCAACCCTAGTCACTTATTATACTTTCTGTTATGAAGATTTTGCACATTTTTGCTAGGATGGTTTCTGATTCGAAGGCGACCGAATGATTGTATGTCGGGAAGGGTTAAGAAACATGATGTTATCCTACTACAGAATCAGTCAACTTTTGACAGTATAGAGCAAAATCAGCCCACGTAATAATGAAGTCTAATCTTGGTCTACATCGTTCGCACCGCCTCAGTGGTGTAGTGGTAGAGCGTTCGCCTCAGTGGTGTAGTGGTAGAGCGTTCGCCTCAGTGGTGTAGTGGTAGAGCGTTCGCCTCAGTGGTGTAGTGGTAGAGCGTTCGCCTCAGTGGTGTAGTGGTAGAGCGTTCGCCTCAGTGGTGTAGTGGTAGAGCGTTCACCTCAGTGGTGTAGTGGTAGAGCGTCCACCTCAGTGGTGTAGTGGTAGAGCGTTCGCCTCAGTGGTGTAGTGGTAGAGTGTTCGCCTCAGGGTGTCGGAGGTCGCGGGTTCGTTCCCAGACTAAAGACTATAATAATTGTAGTAATGGATGCCCTCCTTTACGACCGACTTGCTGGACCTGTAGGAAAGCCCGCGATATAACTGACACATTGTTGAAGGCGGTGTAAAACACCAAACAATCAATCAATCAAATACACCGTTCGTAACCAAGTCATTTATTTAACGACTTTGAAAATATTTTATCAAAACATAGAATATTTCTATAATTAAATGGATAACCTATGACTAAAAGTGGAAAACATTGTGGCAAAAGGAGAAATTGCACGTTCTGTGCAATTTCTTCTTTTGTCACTATGTTTTCAAAACGCCGTCTGCTTTAACCCTTTCCCTCATACGAAAATTCTGCAGCAGACGACTTTGAACATATTTTTTTAAAAAAAATAGAAAATCCAAAAAACTGAATGGATAACCTATGACTAAAAGTGGAAAACATTGTGGCAAAAGGAGAAATTGCTCGTTTTGAGCAATTTCTTCTTTTGTCACTATGTTTTCAAAAAGCCGTCTGCTGCAGATGCGTCAGAAAGCGTCTATATGAGGGAAAGGATTAACGCGAAGCCTACTTCTTCATAAATATATGCGGGAATTCAGATGAACATGAATGCATGTATATGTGTGTGTTTTTTACATTTAAACAGCGGCAAACTAAGACGAAAGTTATGAACATGAATGCATGTATATGTGTGTGTTTTTTTACATTTAAACAGCGGCACACGGCACACGGCACACGAAAATCGACCTTCGGGCTTTTCGAAACTGAAATGAATTATAATCAGATTTTTTTAACACGCATGCTGTCCGATTTATGTGTAACCGTTCCTCAGAGGTTTACATCTGTAGCAGACTCGGGAAATATGACAAAGCAGGTTTTTTTTATGTCGTATGTATTCATAGCCTGCGGTGCCATTTGACCCACGTCACACGAAACCCACACCTTCGGGTTTTTTGTAATGAAGACTTTTTTATTAAATCGCTGATATGTATGTAGTCGAAGTTTAGGGTAATATCCCTTCTCCATGGGTTTTATTGGAACTTCTATGACTCGACGGTGAACATGGATGACCCTGATCAGACTGCGCGGCGACACAGGTTCATCTTTATCTTTGCTTGTCGCAGAGTACCGAAGGTGGATATTCGCGTGGCGCGTGATCCAGTTGTTATATCATCTGAATAACGTGAGAACATGACGTTCATACGCAACGTTGTTGTCTACTCGGTGCAACACAATGGTATATCATGTTTAGGTCAAAACGGAGATACCTTTGTCTTTTACTCAAGGGTCGGTGTGCAATGTTTTCATTTTTAGCATGCAACGCGGCCATGACAGGCAGTTTGATATATATGCTGTAGAAATGCAGTTTTATCAGCCTTACTCCTATTTCAGACTCATTTTGACGCATCTGCAGCAGACGAGCAATTTTACCTTTTGATACAATCTGTTTAACCGTAATCAATAATCATTCTCTATTTAAAGAAATTTAGTTGAAATGTATTTATTTTACATCGATTGCGAAACAAGCTGTCAGCTTATATTAATCACGCTCGATGTCTCCTTCCTAGAGTCTTTACGTTTGTGTTTGAGTGTGTTACTCTAGAGGGTTCGCACTGCTCGTATAAATCAAATGAATATGCACCTGATCATTTATAAATGAACCATTCCGAGAGAAAAAAAAACAACATTGTGGAGTTTGCGTAAAGTATCGACCCGGATCAGCATGCCACGCAGGCTTACGCGGACAGACACTTTGCGCCTACCGTGGAGTTTCTGTTTCAGGACCCGTTTCTCTATACCTCGATCCCCCTGCGACGGAATGTGTCGGCCCGGATTAGCCTGCGCGGACTACGCAAGCTGATCTGGATCGATACATTACGCAGGGGCCATACTGTTAATTTGTTCTCGTGGAATAACTCATATAGTGTATATTGTATATATTGTATATTTAATCAACGCGCAGTGTATAACACGTACATAATATTTTATCTGTTTCGATACATTACGCAGAGTCCATAATGTGGGTTTCACTTCTAAAGCGTAAAGCATTGATGGCGGTTACACCTCCAGCTGCTTTTACAGGTTGACCGTTTTCTCGAATATATGTCGTCTGCTTTTGAGCACAGGTGCAAGTCTCGTTTAAAAATATAAAAATAGTATTTGGACAATTGGACAATTTTTGAAGGGCGAACTGAAACAAAGAAATGTTATTGAAACTTAATTGACAATCTTGTAGGATAGAGGAAATTGCCCATCGATATTCACCTCCTGCACTTAATTTCGACTACATCAGCAAAACGGTGCAATTTGCTTAACCCTTTCCCACAAATAACTAATCTGCAGCAGACGACTTTGAAAACATCTTCTTCTTCTTCTTCTTCCTTCTTCTAATTTCATTAAGTTACCGGTATAAGAAAATCTCAAGGAGAGAGCTTCCTAGATAAGCTGAATGCTTTCTTTCAATCCAGTTTATATTTATATCCGATATGAAGTGTTATAAGATGTACATGTATATTAGAATATAAATCAAATATCGTTTAAACGAAATGGAGAATGTGTATACCATAAGGAATACCTTCTATTGTCAATCTGTTTTTAAAAGTCGTCTGCAGCAGATGCGTCAATATCCGTCTGCAAGTGTGAAATGGATAAACATTTGATTGTGGATTTTAAAACGTAGATTTGTGGTATGTACAGATGCTGTGATCGTTCGTAACTTCACATACAACGATGTGTTTACAATATGCTAATGTATCGATTGTTTCACGCAAAACGGTTGTAACTACATTGTTTAACAAGATATAGTTACATCCGATTTGCATGAAACTCAGTTATAATATTCCGACTATATTCTTTCTGAAACAGCAATTTACGAAATCTTTAACCCTCTCCCTCATACGACAATTCTGCAGCAGATGACTTTGAACGTATTTTGTCAAAACATAGAAAATCTCCATAATTGAATGGATAACCTATGACAAAAAGTGGAAAACATTGTGGCAAAAGGAGAAATTGCACGTTTTGTGCACTTTCTTCTTTTGTCACTATATTTTCAAAAAGCCGTCTGCTGCAGAGGCGTCAGAAAGCGTCTATATGGGGTAAAGGGTTAATACGAATTAGCCCGGCTTTTCTTTTTCTAAAATATGAATTTCAAAATATAGCAAATTATTCCGAACACAACAATCGTTTTACATGTTTATATGAACATGTTTATTCGTTAAATACTTCGCAATTAGAGACGACGTTATAAACATATACTGCAAGCAATGTTTAAAAACATGGGTGGGGAGAATGAGATTTTGGTCTAAATGACCACACGAACAACTGGACAAAGTTACATAACGCACTGCTATTCTTTTTAAAGAAACATAATATGTGAGCCCTATCTTACGACGTGTGGTCTAGTTAACTCTCCGTAACGCGATCATGTAAAGTTACAACTAGTGGGGTCACACTTCTAGCTTTTTGTCAAAAGATACATATATGAGCCGTCCCGCGAGAAAACCAACAGTATGGCCTCTGCGTAATATATCGACCCGGATCAGTCTGCGCAGTCCGCGCAGACTGATCCGGGCCGACAAATTCCCGTCTCAGGGGGGATGGAGGCTATAGAGTAATGATTCCTGAAACAGAAAATCCACAGGAGGTGAAAAGTGTCTATCCTGTTAAGCCTGCGCGGCTTGCTTAGGCTGAACCGGGTCGAAACTTTACGCAGAGTCCACAATGTTGGTGCGGCGATAGACATCTGCGTAATGTATCGACCAGATCAGCCTGCGCTGTCCGCGCAGACTGATCCGGCCGACACATTCCGTGTTAGTTGGATAGATGTATAGAGTAGTTATTCCTGAAACAGAAAATCCACAGGAGGCGAAAAGTATCTGTCCGGGTTAGCCTGTGCGGCTTGCTTAGGCTGAACCGGGTCGAAACTTTACGCAGAGTCCACAATGTTGGTTTTCTCGCGGGACGGCTCATATGTCTATTTTTAAAACATCTAGGCGGACAGTGAGGACTCTGATTAGACTGTGTGCGTACGGAGACTCGTCTGTGTCTTCACTGATCGAAGCTGCATCTAACCTTTTCCCACATGTAGACGATTTCTGATGTCCTTTACAACAGACAACTTTTGAAAACATTGTGGCAAATGGAGAAATTGCTGATAATGTGTAATTTCTCCCTTTGCCACAATGTATTCAACATTATCCAATGATTATACTTTCTTTTATATAGAGTTTTCATAGTTGTTTTCAGAGTTTTACTGCTGCATATTTTGTTGAATGTTGGAAAGGGTTAACAGAATGATTTAACCGACTTATCTATATTTTAGCCAAGATGTTTTCTAAGTCGTCTGCTGCAGATTCGTTGTAAGAAGGAAAAGGGTTAAGACGTGCTTTCAAAGCAGACGACTCTGTGTTTCGCTCATTATTGTACTTACACGAAACGTCAGTTGTTGGCAAAAACACACTAGAAATTACATGTATGTTTATATCATAAAGCAGAACAAACAATATGCAAAGATGAAATAAAGACTGGAATCAGTCCATGTATAGTTAAAGTATTATATCAGCACGGACTAAATATACACACATACTCCTTCGCAACCAGTTTATTTGCATCTCATTTGAGCTCTCAGCAGACTGAACAATTGTATTGATACCATTGATCACGTTTATATCTTTAAATATAAAAAACATGTTCACTCAAATCTGTGCTGAAGACATCCTTTGAATAGCGAGTCCCTGTATATAGCAACCACACTTTCAGTTTCCCAATTACTAATTTTCTGCATAAATGACCCTGCAAGTAAAGACCACCTGGGAACAAATACCATAGTGCTGTGTTCCCATGGGTGATCTTTATACGCAGGTTCCATTGTAGGCCTATATGTATGGGCGGTGTTCCACGAAAAAAAAAACATTATGGACTCTGCGTAATGTATTGACCCAGATCAGTCCTCGCAGGCTAAACTTGGCCGACACATTCCGTCTAAGGGGATAGAGATATAGAGTTAATGATTCCTGAAACAGAAAATCCATAAGAGGCAAAACGTGTCTGTCCGCGTTAGCCTGCGCGGCATACTTAGGCTGATCTTCGTCGATACTTTACGCAGAGTCCATAATGTTGGTTATCTCGTGGAACACCGGTCGTACATATAGACCTACAATGGAACCTGCGTATAAAGATCACCCATCGGAACACAACACTATGGTATTTGTTCTTTGTTATTTAGAGCGGTGCTCTAAACAAATACGACATTGACATAATTAATTCGCTTGTGCAAAACGATCTGACTGCGTAAACATGTTAAAAATATAATATAGAGACAGCATGCTTTACATGAATCTCTTGAACTATTAAATGACTACAAGACGAACAGATAGATAGATAGATATCTTACTTTCAATTTAAAGCATAAACATATTCACACAACTGTATATATTATATATACATATACACATATACATACATATACACATACACATACACACACATATATATATATATATATATATATTAATGAACAGAGCAGAATCAGCCCATACTGCGCGTATGTGCTGGTATATCTGGTATATCTGGAATTACGCTAATGTCTTTGGATTGGTCCTCATAGAACGTCGCTCATACGGGCTATTTTCAGTCTAGGTGAAATGGAAAGTCTATTTCATTACATCTGCAAGAAATTAAACCTTTATCTGTTTTTGCTATCTTTTTTTGCTCATTGTAACATAAGCATAAAAAAAAATAGACATAAGTGGAATTACAGGAATGGTATTAACCCTTTCTCGTTTGCATACGCATTTAGAAGCATCTAAAGCAGACATCTTTTGACAACAATGCGGCAAGTTAAGAAATTGCTTAAAATGAGCAAGTTCTCCTTCTTCCACATTATTTTTAACTCTTTTCAATTGTTATAATATACTATATACTGGTAAACCCTTTCCCTCATACGACAATTCTGCAGCAGACGACTTTGAACATATTTTGTCAAAAAATAGAAAATCTCTATAATTGAATGGATAACCTATGACTAAAACTGGAAAACATTGTGGCAAAAGGAGAAATTGCTCGTTTTGAGCAATATCTTCTTTTTTCACTATTTTTTCAAAAGGCCGTCTGCTGCAGAGGCGTCAGAAAGCGTCTATATGACGGAAAGAGTTATTCATTTCCATTATTTTGTCTAGGCGTTTTCAAAGTCGACTCGCCTGCGGCAGATTTGTTGTATGTGGGAAAGGGTTAAGTTAGAAGTAGACATTGTGAAAATGGTTTGACCAATTAAAGATGTATATATAAATATATACATATTTGAATGCATATTGTTCTATATAATTAAGAACAAGACATTATTTAGAAAATGATGATAAGAATGGACGATGAATACGGAAGCCTGCATAATTCATCAGACTGTATAAGAAAGCTTGGTCATTAGGGCTACGTTAACATAAACAACAAACTTTACCATTAAACCTTTCCCTCATATGTACGCTTTCTGACGTCTCTACAGCAGACGGCTTTTTGAAAACATAGTGTCAAAAGCAGAAATTGCTAAAAAATTGCTCCACTTTTAGTCATAGATTATCCATTCAATTACAGAGATTTTTTATTGTTTAACAAAATATGTTTAAAGTCGTCTGCTGCAGAATTGTCGTATGAGGGAAAGGATTAAACATGAAAACATATTATTTCCTTTCGAAGAAATGAAGTCGTTCTTCATGGTAAACAGTACTAAAACATTCGGAGTTTACGTGAAAATATTAAGGATTCAGTGTCCATTTAATGTATGGGTGCCTGGTGAACTATTTTCAGCTTTACGTAAATTTTAAACAACATTTACTTCACCCGCTTTGTTTAGCTATAAACGGTATTTACGCACAATGTATACCAATATCAGTTTTGACATAAGTACGGTCTAATATTGGTCTACACTCTTTGATCCTAAAGTGGAGTCGTGATAGCTCGAATGTGTGATAGCTCGAATGTGTGGTAGCTCGAATGTGTGATAGCTCGAATGTGTGATAGCTTGAATGTGTGATAGCTCGAATGTGTGATAGCTCGAATGTGTGATAATTCGAATGTATCGATATACTCTTACCAATAACTCGAAAGGATCTTATCCGTTCCAGGAGAAAACCAATATTGCGGACTCTGCGTAAAGTATCGACCCGGATCAGCCTAAGCATGCCGCACAGGCTAACCCGGACAGACACTTTTCGCCTCCAGTGGATTTTCCGTTTCAGGAATCATTACTCTATACCTCCATCCACCGAGGAAAGAATGTGGCTGCCCGGATTAGCCTGCACGGATTGCATACATTAAGCAGAGGCCATAATGTTGATTTTCACATAGAGCGGCTTATCTGTCTTTCGAAAACAGCGAAGTTCCTTAGGAGAGGAATCAAAACTGCTGCTGCGCTGTTTTCTTGATACGATTTTACCACTGGCTTGCTTTTTTACGTTATTAACGGTTTGGTATTAATACACTACGAAGCTGATAATTCACATAGCGACGGATCAATCGAACACCTCGATAACTCGAATACATTGATAACTCGAATACATTGATAACTCGAATACATTGATAACTCGAATACATTGATAACTCGAATACATTAATAACTCGAATACATTGATAACTCGAATACATATTTAACTCGAATACATTGATAACTCGAATACATTGATAACTTGAATACATTGATAACTCGAATACATTGATAACTCAAACACATATATAACTCAAACACATATATAACTCAAATACATATGTAACTCGAATACATTGATAACTCAAACACATATATAACTCGAATACATTAATACTCAAACACATATATATATATAACTCAAATACCTCTTAAACGTGAAGGATTTCTTGAACCCGATAATAACTGAAATAAATCGATAACTTTTTTAGAAATACAGCGGGATAAGGGTGTATTCTGATTCTTTGAAAACATTTTAGGAAAAGGTAAATCGCTCCTATTGAGCAACTCCTCATTTTCCACTTTTATTTGAAGCAGAATTCGGTCAGAGCTGCTTTATGACCTTGAAGTTCATTCATGTTTTCCGAATGTAATGTACTTAGTGACGCTACCGAAATTAAAACACTTGAATATAACAACAAAGTCATCATTCGTTTTCAACGAAGGTCATTTAGCTCTAACGATATTGATATACGAGAAGAGTTTAGAGTGTTATTGTTACAAAAATGCGGCTTCGAAGTAAACAACCTTTATTTAAAACACATATCGTAAAAAACATTTTCGGGAAAGGTAAAAATCCCTACTATTGAGCAACTGCCCCCTTTCCACGTTTATTTGACGCAGCATGCTGTCAGAGCTGCTTTATGACTTTGAAATGCATTCGTGTTTTCCGAATGTAATGTACTTGGTGACGCTACCGAAATTAAAACACTTGAATGTAACAAAATTGTTTTATCATATATGGTAGTATGTAACATGTATGGAGATGTGAATTTAATGCATTATATCTTGTATATGATCGTCGACATCATTCGTTTTCAACGAAGGTCATTTAACTCTAACGATATTGATATACGAGATGAGTTTCGAGTGTTATGCGACTTCAAAGTAATCGACGTTTATTCAAAACACATATCGTAAAAAACAAAATATTATTTATCCAGATATATGTTCTCCCCTATGTGTTTCTTCTATACGACATGCACTTAATTCCATTTATCCCTTAATTTGAGCATGTCAGATTTGCAGATCTATGTAGTAATTTTACCTAAGATTTAGGCTTTCTCTTCACAGACGACTTGAAAGACATTTGCCGAAGTCTATTTTTGGAAACGAGCTTAAAAACATTTTAATCCTTCCCGCGAGTAAATCAACATTGCGGATTCTGCGTAAAGTATCGACCCGGTTCAGCCTGAGCATGCCGCGCAGGCTAACCCGAACATACACTTTCGCCTCCTGTGGATTCTCTATTTCATCAATCATTACTCTATACCTCTATCCCCCCTGAGACGGAATGTGTCGGCCCGGATCAGTTTGCGCGTACTGCGCAGGCTGATCTGGGTCGATAGATTACGCAGAGACCATAATTTTGGTTTTCTCGCGGGACGGCTCAAATATTGAAACGAACGCGCTGTTATAGTTGTATCACGTCGACCTCCTCCGCGAGACATACCAGAAATCACCGTCTCGGTGACGAAATGGTAGGGCGTCAGAGACGCATTCTAGAAAATGATAGATAGATAGAGCTGTGTGAAGTTAGCTAAACATACGACATTCGACATTCGACATTCAAAAGTTGGAAAAAAAACCGAATGTCGTGCTGGCACGACATTCGACATTCGACATTCGACATTCAAAAGTTGAAAAAAAAAAAACGAATGTCGTGCTGGCACGACATTCGACATTCGACATTCAAAAAATAAAACTTCAAAAAATTGAATGTCGTGCTGGCACGACATTCGACATTCGACATTCAAAAAATAAAACTTCAAAAAATTGAATGTCGTGCTGGCACGACATTCGACATTCGACATTCAAAAGTTGGAAAAAAAAAACGAATGTCGTGCTGGCACGACATTCGACATTCGACATTCAAAAGTTGAAAAAAAAAAAAACGAATGTCGTGCTGGCACGACATTCGACATTCGACATTCAAAAAATAAAACTTCAAAAAATTGAATGTCGTGCTGGCACGACATTCGACATTCGACATTCAAAAGTTGAAAAAAAACACCGAATGTCGTGCTGCACGACATTCGACATTCGACATTCAAAAGTTGGAAAAAAACCCGAATGTCGTGCTGGCACGACATTCGACATTCGACATTCAAAAGTTGAAAAAAAAAACCGAATGTCGTGCTGCACGACATTCGACATTCGACATTCAAAAGTCGGAAAAAAACCGAATGTCGTGCTGGCACGACATTCGACATTCGACATTCAAAAGTTGAAAAAAGATCTCAAGGGAGTGCAACAACGGCCTTAAGGCGGATTTCACCCGAGTCTGCCGCGTGTATTACGGGGAGCACTTAGGCCTACAAGCCCTTGTCACGGGAGTCGAACAAAAAAAAATCACAATGGAGTGGAACACTTTTTTTTTTTCTTACGGGCGTGGAACAACGGCCTTAATGCGGATTTCTACTCGAGTCTGCTGCGTGTATTACGGGGAGCACTTGGGCCTACAAGCCCTTGTCACGGCAGTCGAACAAAAAAAAAATCACAATGGAGTGGAACACTTTTTTGTTTTTGTTTCGGGCGTGGAACAACAGCCTTAAGGCGGATTTCTACCGGAGGCTGCTGCGTGTTTTACGGGGAGCACTCTGCTGCTAGTCGGGAAAATGTAAGCCGGGGCCGCATACTCTTTAAGGCAGGTCCCGCAGTCTACCCGCGCTTATGGCAAAGTACAGAGCTTTGTTTTACGCTAGCACTCCGCTGCTAGTAGGGGAAATGTGCGCCGGTGCCGCATATGATATACGGCCGGTCCCGCAGTCTAGCCGCGCTGAAGGCGAAGTGCTGAGCCTTGATTTAGGCGAGCAATCGGCTGCTAGTAGGGGAAATGTGAGCCCGGGTAGCATACGCTATAAGGCAGGCCCTGCAGTCTACATTCGACATTGGAAATTCAAAAACGAATGTCGTGCTGGCACGACATTCGACATACGACATTCAAATATTAAAACTTTAAAAAATCGAATGTCGTGCTGGCACGGGACAGCTACCAGGGCCGTAAGTCGAATTTCTACCCCAATTTACCGCATAATTTAAAGGGAGCACTCGGTCCTAGAGGCCATAGTCAAGGCAGTCGAAGCCCGAACATTTCACAATGGAGTGGAACACTTTTTTTTTTTTTTTTTCACGGGACAGCTACCAGGGCCGTAAGTCGAATTTCTACCCGAATTTACCGCATAATTTAAAGGGAGCACTCGGTCCTAGAGGCCATAGTCAAGGCAGTCGAAGCCCGAACATTTCACAATGGAGTGGAACACTTTTTTTTTTTTTTTCACGGGACAGCTACCAGGGCCGTAAGTCGAATTTCTACCCGAATTTACCGCATAATTTAAAGGGAGCACTCGGTACTAGAGGCCTTAATGAAGGCAGTCGAAGCCCGAACATTTCACAATGGAGTGGAACACCTTTTTTTTTTTTTTTCACGGGACAGCTACTAGGGCCGTAAGTCGAATTTCTACCCGAGTTTACCGCGTAATTCAAGGGAGCACTCGGTACTAGAGGCCATAGTCAAGGCAGTCGAAGCCCGAACATTTCACAATGGAGTGGAACACTTTTTTTTTTTTTTTTCAAGGGACAGCTACCAGGGCCGTAAGTCGAATTTCTACCCGAATTTACCGCATAATTTAAAGAGAGCACTCGGTCCTAGAGGCCTTAGTCAAGGCAGTCGAAGCCCGAACATTTCACAATGGAGTGGAACACTTTTTTTTTTTTTTTCACGGGACAGCTACCAGGGCCATAAGTCGAATTTCTACCCGAATTTACCGCGTAATTTAAAGGGAGGACTCGGTACTAGAGGCCTTAATCAAGGAAGTCGAATTTCTACCCGAATTTGCCGCGTAATTTAAAGGGAGCACTCGGTACTAGAGGCCTTAATCAAGGAAGTCGAAGCCTGAACATTTCACAATGGAGTGGAACACTTTTCTTTTTTTTTTCACGGGACAGCTACTAGGGCCGTAAGTCGAATTTCTACCCGAGTTTACCGCGTAATTCAAGGGAGCACTCGGTACTAGAGGCCTTATAGTCATGACATTCAAAAGTTGGAAAAAAACCGAATGTCGTGCTGGCACGACATTCGACATTCGACATTCAAAAGTTGAAAAAAGATCTCACGGGAGTGGAAAAACGGCCTTAAGGCGGATTTCTACCCGAGTCTGCCGCGTGTATTACGGGGAGCACTTGGGCCTACAAGCCCTTGTCAGGGGAGTCGAACAAAAAAAAAATCACAATGGAGTGGAACACTTTTATTTTTTTTTTCTTACGGGCGTGGAACAACGGCCTAAGGCGGATTTCTATCCGAGTCTGCTGCGTGTATTACGGGGAGCACTTGGGCCTACAAACCCTTGTCTCGACAGTCGAAAAAAAAAATCACAATGGAGTGGAACACTTTTTTTTTTTCTTATGGGCGTGGAACAACGGCCTTAAGGCGGATTTCTACTCGAGTCTGCTGCGTGTATTACGGGGAGCACTTGGGCCTACAAGCCCTTGTCACGGCAGTCGAACAAAAAAAAAATCACAATGGAGTGGAACACTTTTATTTTGTTTTCTTACGGGCGTGGAACAACAGCTTTAAGGCGGATTTCTACCCGAGTCGGCTGCGTGTATTACGGGGAGCACTCTGCTGCTAGTTGGGGAAATGTAAGCCGGGGCCGCATACTCGTTAAGGCAGGTCCCGCAGTCTAACCGCGCTTACGGCGAAGTGCTGAGCTTTGTTTTACGCTAGCACTCCGCTGCTAGTAGGGAAAATGTGCGCTGGTGCCGCATATGATATACGGCCGGTCCCGCAGTCTACCCGCGATTACGGCGAAGTGCTGAGCCATGATTTATGCGAGCACTCGGCTGCTAGTAGGGGAAATGTGAGCCGGGGCCGAATACGCTATAAGGCAGGTCCCGCAGTCAACGCGCGCTTACGGCGAAGTGCTGAACCTTCTTTTACGCTAGCACTCCGCTGCTAGTAGGGGAAATGTGCGCCTGGGCCGCATATGCTATACGGCAAATCAGGCCCCAACGCACATTTTCCCAGCAAAATGCGGAGTGCTGCCTTGAAACTAGGAGAGCACTTCGCCGTCAGCGCCGGTTCTAACGGCGGGACTGCCTTGTAGCAAATCAGGGCCCAGCGCACATTTCCCCAGTCATATGCGGAGTGCTGCCTTGAAACAAGGGGAGCACTTCGCCGTCAGCGCGGATTCTAACGGCGGGACTGCCTTGTAGCAAATTCGGCCCCGGCGCACATTTCCCGAGGCATACGCAGAGTGCTGTCTGGAAACAAGGCGATGATTTCGCCGTCAGCGTGGGTAAACAGCAGGACTTCCTTATAGCAAATTCGGCCTCAGCGCACATTTCCTCGGCCATACGCCTCTAAAACAAGGCGAGGACTTCGCCTTCAGCGCTGGATTCATCGGCAGGACTGCCTTATTGCAAATTCGGCCCCAGCGCACATTTCCCCAGCCATATGCAGAGTGCTGCTTTGAGACAAGAAGAGCACTTTACTGTCAGCGCAAGTTCTAACGGCGGGAATGCCTTGTAGCAAATAAGGCCGTTGTTCCACGCCCGTAAGAAAAAAAATAAAAGTGTTCCACTCCATTGTGTTTTTGTTTTTTTCGACTCCCGTGACAAGGGCTTGTGCTCCCCGTAATACACGCAGAAGACTCGAGTAGAAATCCGCCGTAAGGCTGTTGTTCAACGCCCGTAAGACAAAATATAAAAGTGTTCCACTCCATTGTGATTTTTTTTTTGTTAGACAAGGGCTTGTAGGCCCAAGTGCTCCCCGTAATACACGCGGCAGACTCGGGTAGAAATCCGCCTTAAGGTCGTTGTTCCACTCCCGTAAGATTTTTTTTCCAACTTTTTAATGTCGAATGTCGTATGTCGTGCCAGCACGACATTCGATTTATCGATTTTTTTTTTTTTTTTTTTCAACTTTTGAATGTCGAATGTCGAGCCAGCACGACATTCCACATTCAAAAATTGAAAAAAAAAAAAAACTTCAAAAAATCGAATGTCGTGCTGACATACGACATTCGACATTCGACAATCAAAAAATAAAACTTCAAAAAATCGAATGTCGTGCCTGGCACGACATTCGACATTCGACATTCAAAAGTTGAAAAAAAATCTTACGGGAGTGGAACAACGACCTTAAGGCGGATTTCTACCCGAGTGTGCCGCGTGTATTACGGGGAGTACTTGGGCCTACAAGCCATTGTCACGGGAGTCGAACAAAAAAAAATCACAATGGAGTGGAACACTTTTATTTTTTGTCTTACGGGAGTGGAACAACGGCCTTATTTGCTACAAGGCAGTCCCGCCGTTAGAACTTGCGCTGACAGTGAAGTGCTCTTCTTGTCTCAAAGCAGCACTCTGCGTATGGCTGGGGAAATGTGCGCTGGGGCCGAATTTGCAATAAGGCAGTCCAGCCGATGAATCCAGCGCAGAAGGCGAAGTCCTCGGCTTGTTTCGAGGCGTATGGCCAAGGAAATAGGCTGAGGCCGAATTTGCTATAAGGAAGTCCTGCTATTTACCCACGCTGACGGCGAAATCATCGCCTTGTTTCCAGACAGCACTCTGTGTATGGCTCGGGAAATGTGCGCCGGGGCCGAATTTGCTACAAGGCAGTCCCGCCGTTAGAATCCGCGCTGACGGCGAAGTGCTCCCCTTGTTTCAAGGCAGCACTCCGCATATGACTGGGGAAATATGCGCTGGGCCCTGATTTGCTACAAGGCAGTCCCGCCGTTAGAACCGGCGCTGCCGGCGAAGTGCTCTCCTAGTTTCAAGGCAGCACTCCGCATATTGCTGGGAAAATGTGCGCTGGGTCCTGATTTGCCGTATAGCATATGCGGCCCAGGCGCGTAAAAGAAGGTTCAGCACTTCGCCGTAAGCGCGCGTAGACTGCGGGACCTGCCTTATAGCGTATTCGGCCCCGGCTCACATTTCCCCTACTAGCAGCCGAGTGCTCGCATAAATCAAGGCTCATCACTTCCCCGTAAACGCGGGTAGACTGCGGGACCGGCCGTATATCATATGCGGCACCAGCGCTCATTTCCTACTAGCAGCGGAGTGCTAGCGTAAAACAAAGCTCAGCACTTCGCCGTAAGCGCGGGTAGACTGCGGGACCTGCCTTAAAGAGTATGCGGCCCCGGCTTACATTTCCCCGACTAGCAGCAGAGAGCTCCCCGTAATACACGCAGCAGACTTGGGTAGAAATACGCGTTAAGGCTGTTGTTCCACGCCCGTAAGAAATAAAATAAAAGTGTTCCACTCCATTGTGATTTTTGTTTTGTTCGACTCTCGTGACAAGGGCTTGTAGGCCTAAGTGCTCCCCGTAATACACGCAGCAGACTCGGGTAGAAATCCGACTTAGGCCGTTGTTCCACGCTCGTAAGAAAAAAAATAAAAGTGTTCCACTCCATTGTGATTTTGTTTTTGTTCGATTCCCGTGACAAGGGCTTGTAGGCCCAAGTGCTCCCCGAAATACACGCGGCAGACTCGGGTAGAAATCCGCCTTAAGGCCGTTGTTCCACTCCCGTGAGATCTTTTTTCATCTTTTGAATGTCGAATGTCGAATGTCGTGCCAGCACGACATTCGATTTGTTGAAATTTTATTTTTTGAATGTCGAATGTCGAATGTCGTGCCAGCACGACATTCGTTTTTTTTTTTTCAACTTTTGAATGTCGAATGTCGAATGTCGTGCCAGCACGACATTCGTTTTTATTTCCAACTTTTGAATGTCGAATGTCGTATGTCGTGCCAGCACGACATTCGTATTTGTTAAAGTTTTATTTTTTGAATGTCGAATGTCGAATGTCGTGCCAGCACGACATTCGACATTCGACATTTAAAAGTTGAAAACAAAACCGACATTCGATTTTTTGAAGTTTTTTTTTTTTCAATTTTTGAATGTCGAATGTCGTGCTGGCTCGACATTCGACATTCAAAAGTTGAAAAAAAAAAAAAAAAAAATCGATAAATCGAATGTCGTGCTGGCACGACATACGACATTCGACATTAAAAAGTTGGAAAAAAAATCTTACGGGAATGGAACAACGACCTTAAGGCGGATTTCTACCCGAGTCTGCCGCGTGTATTACGGGGAGCACTTGGGCCTACAAGCCCTTGTCTAACAAAAAAAAAATCACAATGGAGTGGAACACTTTTATATTTTGTCTTACGGGCGTTGAACAACAGCCTTACGGCGGATTTCTACTCGAGTCTTCTGCGTGTATTACGGGGAGCACAAGCCCTTGTCACGGGAGTCGAAAAAAACAAAAACACAATGGAGTGGAACACTTTTATTTTTTTTCTTACGGGCGTGGAACAACGGCCTTATTTGCTACAAGGCATTCCCGCCGTTAGAACTTGCGCTGACAGTAAAGTGCTCTTCTTGTCTCAAAGCAGCACTCTGCATATGGCTGGGGAAATGTGCGCTGGGGCCGAATTTGCAATAAGGCAGTCCTGCCGATGAATCCAGCGCTGAAGGCGAAGTCCTCGCCTTGTTTTAGAGGCGTATGGCCGAGGAAATGTGCGCTGAGGCCGAATTTGCTATAAGAAAGTCCTGCTGTTTACCCACGCTGACGGCGAAATCATCGCCTTGTTTCCAGACAGCACTCTGCGTATGCCTCGGGAAATGTGCGCCGGGGCCGAATTTGCTACAAGGCAGTCCCGCCGTTAGAATCCGCGCTGACGGCGAAGTGCTCCCCTTGTTTCAAGGCAGCACTCCGCATATGACTGGGGAAATGTGCGCTGGGCCCTGATTTGCTACAAGGCAGTCCCGCCGTTAGAACCGGCGCTGACGGCGAAGTGCTCTCCTAGTTTCAAGGCAGCACTCCGCATTTTGCTGGGAAAATGTGCGTTGGGGCCTGATTTGCCGTATAGCATATGCGGCCCAGGCGCACATTTCCCCTACTAGCAGCGGAGTGCTAGCGTAAAAGAAGGTTCAGCACTTCGCCGTAAGCGCGCGTTGACTGCGGGACCTGCCTTATAGCGTATTCGGCCCCGGCTCACATTTCCCCTACTAGCAGCCGAGTGCTCGCATAAATCATGGCTCAGCACTTCGCCGTAATCGCGGGTAGACTGCGGGACCGGCCGTATATCATATGCGGCACCAGCGCACATTTTCCCTACTAGCAGCGGAGTGCTAGCGTAAAACAAAGCTCAGCACTTCGCCGTAAGCGCGGTTAGACTGCGGGACCTGCCTTAACGAGTATGCGGCCCCGGCTTACATTTCCCCAACTAGCAGCAGAGTGCTCCCCGTAATACACGCAGCCGACTCGGGTAGAAATCCGCCTTAAAGCTGTTGTTCCACGCCCGTAAGAAAACAAAATAAAAGTGTTCCACTCCATTGTGATTTTTTTTTGTTCGACTGCCGTGACAAGGGCTTGTAGGCCCAAGTGCTCCCCGTAATACACGCAGCAGACTCGAGTAGAAATCCGCCTTAAGGCCGTTGTTCCACGCCCATAAGAAAAAAAAAAAGTGTTCCACTCCATTGTGATTTTTTTTTTCGACTGTCGAGACAAGGGTTTGTAGGCCCAAGTGCTCCCCGTAATACACGCAGCACACTCGGATAGAAATCCGCCTTAGGCCGTTGTTCCACGCCCGTAAGAAAAAAAAAATAAAAGTGTTCCACTCCATTGTGATTTTTTTTTTGTTCGACTCCCCTGACAAGGGCTTGTAGGCCCAAGTGCTCCCCGTAATACACGCGGCAGACTCGGGTAGAAATCCGCCTTAAGGCCGTTTTTCCACTCCCGTGAGATCTTTTTTCAACTTTTGAATGTCGAATGTCGAATGTCGTGCCAGCACGACATTCGGTTTTTTTCCAACTTTTGAATGTCATGACTATAAGGCCTCTAGTACCGAGTGCTCCCTTGAATTACGCGGTAAACTCGGGTAGAAATTCGACTTACGGCCCTAGTAGCTGTCCCGTGAAAAAAAAAAGAAAAGTGTTCCACTCCATTGTGAAATGTTCAGGCTTCGACTTCCTTGATTAAGGCCTCTAGTACCGAGTGCTCCCTTTAAATTACGCGGCAAATTCGGGTAGAAATTCGACTTCCTTGATTAAGGCCTCTAGTACCGAGTCCTCCCTTTAAATTACGCGGTAAATTCGGGTAGAAATTCGACTTATGGCCCTGGTAGCTGTCCCGTGAAAAAAAAAAAAAAAGTGTTCCACTCCATTGTGAAATGTTCGGGCTTCGACTGCCTTGACTAAGGCCTCTAGGACCGAGTGCTCTCTTTAAATTATGCGGTAAATTCGGGTAGAAATTCGACTTACGGCCCTGGTAGCTGTCCCGTGAAAAAAAAAAAAAAAAGTGTTCCACTCCATTGTGAAATGTTCGGGCTTCGACTGCCTTGACTATGGCCTCTAGTACCGAGTGCTCCCTTGAATTACGCGGTAAACTCGGGTAGAAATTCGACTTACGGCCCTAGTAGCTGTCCCGTGAAAAAAAAAAAAAAAGGTGTTCCACTCCATTGTGAAATGTTCGGGCTTCGACTGCCTTCATTAAGGCCTCTAGTACCGAGTGCTCCCTTTAAATTATGCGGTAAATTCGGGTAGAAATTCGACTTACGGCCCTGGTAGCTGTCCCGTGAAAAAAAAAAAAAAAGTGTTCCACTCCATTGTGAAATGTTCGGGCTTCGACTGCCTTGACTATGGCCTCTAGGACCGAGTGCTCCCTTTAAATTATGCAGTAAATTCGGGTAGAAATTCGACTTACGGCCCTGGTAGCTGTCCCGTGAAAAAAAAAAAAAAAAAGTGTTCCACTCCATTGTGAAATGTTCGGGCTTCGACTGCCTTGACTATGGCCTCTAGGACCGAGTGCTCCCTTTAAATTATGCGGTAAATTGGGGTAGAAATTCGACTTACGGCCCTGGTAGCTGTCCCGTGCCAGCACGACATTCGATTTTTTAAAGTTTTAATATTTGAATGTCGTATGTCGAATGTCGTGCCAGCACGACATTCGTTTTTGAATTTCCAATGTCGAATGTAGACTGCAGGGCCTGCCTTATAGCGTATGCTACCCGGGCTCACATTTCCCCTACTAGCAGCCGATTGCTCGCCTAAATCAAGGCTCAGCACTTCGCCTTCAGCGCGGCTAGACTGCGGGACCGGCCGTATATCATATGCGGCACCGGCGCACATTTCCCCTACTAGCAGCGGAGTGCTAGCGTAAAACAAAGCTCTGTACTTTGCCGTAAGCGCGGGTAGACTGCGGGACCTGCCTTAAAGAGTATGCGGCCCCGGCTTACATTTTCCCGACTAGCAGCAGAGTGCTCCCCGTAAAACACGCAGCAGCCTCCGGTAGAAATCCGCCTTAAGGCTGTTGTTCCACGCCCGAAACAAAAACAAAAAAGTGTTCCACTCCATTGTGATTTTTTTTTTGTTCGACTGCCGTGACAAGGGCTTGTAGGCCCAAGTGCTCCCCGTAATACACGCAGCAGACTCGAGTAGAAATCCGCATTAAGGCCGTTGTTCCACGCCCGTAAGAAAAAAAAAAAGTGTTCCACTCCATTGTGATTTTTTTTTGTTCGACTCCCGTGACAAGGGCTTGTAGGCCTAAGTGCTCCCCGTAATACACGCGGCAGACTCGGGTGAAATCCGCCTTAAGGCCGTTGTTGCACTCCCTTGAGATCTTGTTTCAACTTTTGAATGTCGAATGTCGAATGTCGTGCCAGCACGACATTCGGTTTTTTTCCGACTTTTGAATGTCGAATGTCGAATGTCGTGCAGCACGACATTCGGTTTTTTTTTTCAACTTTTGAATGTCGAATGTCGAATGTCGTGCCAGCACGACATTCGGGTTTTTTTCCAACTTTTGAATGTCGAATGTCGAATGTCGTGCAGCACGACATTCGGTTTTTTTTTTCAACTTTTGAATGTCGAATGTCGAATGTCGTGCCAGCACGACATTCAATTTTTTGAAGTTTTATTTTTTGAATGTCGAATGTCGAATGTCGTGCCAGCACGACATTCGTTTTTTTTTTTTTCAACTTTTGAATGTCGAATGTCGAATGTCGTGCCAGCACGACATTCGTTTTTTTTTTCCAACTTTTGAATGTCGAATGTCGAATGTCGTGCCAGCACGACATTCAATTTTTTGAAGTTTTATTTTTTGAATGTCGAATGTCGAATGTCGTGCCAGCACGACATTCAATTTTTTGAAGTTTTATTTTTTGAATGTCGAATGTCGAATGTCGTGCCAGCACGACATTCGTTTTTTTTTTTTCAACTTTTGAATGTCGAATGTCGAATGTCGTGCCAGCACGACATTCGTTTTTTTTTCCAACTTCTGAATGTCGAATGTCGAATGTCGTGCCAGCACGACATTCGTTTTTTTTTCCAACTTTTGAATGTCGAATGTCGAATGTCGTATGTTTAGCTAACTTCACACAGCTGATAGATAGATAGATAGATAGATAGATAGATACTTTATTTTCAACTTGTACAAAATAATTACATCATTGTTACAAATACAAATTTAATTGCATATACAAATACAAATACAAATTCAATTTCAATTTCAATTTCATATCGTGACATATATACTAGTTAAGCACAATAGGATTCTATAGAGTGTTATTCGAGAAAATATTGAAAATAATTGATTTAGAGAAAAAATATTTTTCTGTTTATGTTAACGTGTAAAACCTCACGGAGGAATGTGACTTTCTATTTCTTTCTTCAAAAGCATATTTTATGAATTTACATAGCTTTAATAATGTGGCTGGATGTTCAATTTTCAATTTTCAATTTTTAGGTCTACTGGCCAAAGGCCAGAAGAGCTTATGCCGTGGTGTGGTGTCCGTCGTCCGTGCGTCCGTGCGTCAGTGCGCACGTGCGTCCGCGATACAGTCTTCAGTTTTGATTGTATCTCAATCAAACTTATACAGTAGTTAGATATCCATGAGAGCTCGGTTCCTTTCGCAAACCAGCCAGATCCGCTCATGCAAGACTGGATTATGGCCCTTGGAATTGTCAAAATTGCTATAATAGAGCTTGTGGACACAATAGAGGCTCCATTTACTATGATATCTGATTTTCACCAAACTTACACAGTAGTTAGGTATCTATGAGAGCTTGGTTCCTTTTGCAAACCAGCCAGATCCGCCAATGCAAAACTGGATTATGGCCCTTGAAATTGTCAAAATTGCTATAATACAGCTTGTTAACACAAAAGAGCCTCCATTTACTATCCGATCTTCACCATACATACATGCTCTGGATTGAAAATGACCAAATAACCATACCAGTAGAGCATAGGCCCTCATGGGCCTCTTGTTTATTAGATGTATAAACTTTTACATGCTTGGCTTGACGTAATAGTAACGTTTAATGTATTTTTCGCGAATATTCTGGTGATAAAGGCATTCGATAATAAAGTGGTATTCGTCGTCGATAGTTTGTAAATTACAGTGAAATTCAAACGAGCTGTGGACGATGTTTAGTTAGATAAGCGCTAATGGTTGCATAATATTGATATCATTATCAATTCCCTAACATTTTGGATGTCTTAATTCGTCCTAAGCCTGGCGGGATTATTCTGTCATAGAATCCGGTTTCTTTCCCGATTATCCATTGATTAGTCCTATTTGCCTTTGCAACAAGTCTGTAGCAGACGACTTTGAAAACATCTGTGTAACCCTTTCCCTCATACAACAATTCCGCAGCAGACGACGTTGAACATATTTTGACAAAAAATAGAAAATCTCCATAATTGAATGGATAACATATGACTAAAAGTGGAAAACATTGTGTCAAAAGGAGAAATTGCTCGTTTTGAGCAATTTCTTCTTTTGTCACTATGTTTTCTAAAAGCCGTCTGCTGCAGAGGCGTCATAAAGCGTCTATATGAGGGAAAGGGATAAAGGAATAATTATTGAATTTAGATGAAAATATTTAGGCTAATGGAGAAGTTGTTAATCATGATCAATTTTCCTTTAATCACAATACGTTAAACGATTTTGAACTTGAACTTGAACTTGTTAAAATATCGTCTGCAGCATATCGGCCAATTTGCTTCTGTAAATGGAAAACGTTTAACTTACTAAATATGTAAAATTCACAGCCATCCTTGATGTATTTTGATCAATTTAATTACGCTTGAAAACCGGATGTGATGCAAATTATCTGTAATGTAAATGATCTGTAATTTAAATGATCTGTAATGTAAATGAGCTGTAATGTAAACGATCTGTAATTTAAATGATCTGTAATGTAAATTATCTGTAATCTAAATTATCTGTAATGTAAATGATATGTAATGTAAATGATCTGTAATGTAAATGATCTGTAATGTTGTAATTACAAATGATCTTTATTACAATGTAAATGATCTGTAATGTTGTAATATAAATGATCTTTAATGTAAATTATATGTAATGTAAATGATCTGTAATGTAAATGATCTGTAATGTAAATGATCTGTAATGTAAATGATCTGTAATGTAAATGATATGTATTGTAAATGATCTGTAATGTAAATGATCTGTAATGTAAAACCAAACTAAGAAGGACAAGACCAGAGTGCACGACTGACTGTAGTTGTAAAGTAAATTTTAAATCCATTCTGTTCGACAATAAATATCTAAAAAGAATCACCAATCATATGGTGAAGTAGCATGGCACCTATTAGAGACTATGAATAATTAATTAACTTTCTTCCTTTAATCAATGTTCTTAGGTGTCGATATGTCGGTTCATTCAGGATTCAAACAATTTATTTTGTTTCAGGTAACTTACTCTTTCATCCTTTCCGTAAAGCTGGCACATTTTGACACGTTCGAAGCAGACGAAATGTTATAACTTTGTGGCAGAATGAGACATATTGCTCATATACATGTTATCAAATTTGTCTTCTTCTTGAGGTGTCCACCGTTGCCTAGAGATTAGCTCCGGGGATTCGGAACCGGGCGTGCCGGGTTCTATCCCCAGTCGCGGCGCTGTGGTCATACTCTTCTCCTCCACAATGTTTCTACTCTATTTTAGAATTGCAGAGTTAGTTTAGAGAGATTTTCAATATGTTCATCAAAATGTTTTCCACGTCTTCTGCTACACCTTTGTTATAATCTGAAAATGTACATTAATTTGGAGATATTTCAAATATTTGTTTCACAACTATTTTCAAAACTGTCTGCTGTTGATTCTTTCTATGTGATAAAGTGCTTGAACTATATCCCTTGAGCCGTTCCACGCGAAAACCACCAGTGTGGTCTCTGCGTAATGTATCGACCCAGATCAGCCTGCGCAGTCCGCGCAGGCTAATCCGGGCCGAGACATTCCGTCTCAGGGGTATAGAAGTATAGAGTAAGGATTCCTGAAACAGAAAAGGCGAAAAGTGTCTGTCTGGGTCAGCCTGCGCGGCATGTTTAGGCTGGTCCGGGTCGATACTTTACGCAGAGTCCACAATGTTGGTTTTCTCACTTGCCTATCTCCTCATCACTACTTGCATATCTCTTTTCCCCACTATGTCTATTGTACGTCTAAATCCTAACTGACTGGCTGGCTCTCTTTATAAACATGTCTATGTCCATCTACCTTTCTTTTTCTGTCTTTCCGAAAACCGGTAACTCAGTATGTGAACCCAGGGGTCATTAGTTCATTTTCGGACCCAACAAAAACAAAAAAAAGATTGACAAAAGTGCAATGCGACTAGTGTCAATCGTCTTCCACCAATGAGCCTGAATGTCAAAATGAAAAAGGAGTCGGGCTTTTGGAAACAACATTATGTTTAGACTTTGTTTGAGACCGTCTATATGGTTTAGTGGTAGAGCGTGCGCCTCGGTGCGGGAGGTCGCGGGTTCGATCCCCGGTCGGATCATACGAAATACTTCAGAAATGGTAGTATTGGCTGCGCTCAGGGTTGCGGGGTTAGCATTATGGCTGACGACTGACTGGCTGGTGGCAGATAAAATGGACCGGTAGTACTGGTAACTTACTCAGGAAACGCCGTGATATAAATGAAACAGTGTTAAAAGCGACGTAAATCACCAAACAACCCGGTTCGATAGATCATGGTTTGTTTTATTGGGGGTTTTACGGCATTTTCAAGTTTAGTTCAGTTATATCACGGGGACAGTTCACTTATTCATGATCCCTGGGTAAAACAAACCAGTACTAGGCAAGGAAATGTGCCTTGCCCAAGGGCACTTCACCATGATCGTCGTGCCGCGACTGGGGATCGAACCCGGGACGCTTGAGAGATCATGGGAAGCATACATGGGTATGCCTTTCAAAACGACCTCCATATGGGTTAAATATTGCAGTTCATGGAACTATGTTTTTTATGTAGATGGCTGTCTGTCAATTAGCACGTAAGGTTAAATCCAATTACTTCATTTAGTATAAGCTATTTTGAGTTATACTAAAATTAGGAAAAGTTACTATTTGAGCCGTCCCTAGACAAAACCAACATTATGCTCTCTGCGTAAAGTATCGACCCTGATCAGCCTAAGCATGCCGCGCAGGCTCACCCGGATAGACACTTTTCGCCTCTTGTGGATTTGCTGTTTAAGGAATCATTACTTTATACCTATATCCCCCTGAGACGGAATGTGTCGGCCTGGATCAGTCTGCGCGTACTGCGCAGGCTGATCTGGGTCGATACATTACGCAGATGCCATAATGTTGGTTTTATCGCGGGACGGCTCATTTGGTGTTCATGTTTTTGTTTGTTTGATTGCATGGTGTTTAACGCTGCTTTCAACAATTGTTCAGTTATATCACGGCGTTTCCTTGTTAAGTTACCAGTACTACTGGTCCATTTATCCTGACACCAGCGAGTTAGTCGCAATACTAACCCCCATAGCTGAGCGCTAAAGAGGGAAATACATTACTTCACGATTACTTCAGATACATTGATTTGTATAAGTCAAATAGTATAACTATCTATCTACATGTATCTGTCTATATGTCTGTCTAACAAATCTTCTTACTTAACAATGATGCTAGACAATGAACAATACGGCACTGAAAGACAGTGGTGCAGAGGTAGAGCGTCGGCCTCTCGTATCAAAGGTCTCTGGTTCGAGTCCCGTGATGAGCGGGTCCTGACTTTGGGATTTCTCTACACAAACGGCGCGAGTACTGGTTAAGTCTCCAGGAAGCAGACATCGAGCGTGATTAATATAAGCTTAAAGCTTGCTTCGCAATAAATGTAAAAAATGCGAGACTTATCATTAGTGCAGTTAATCCCTTCCCACTCATGGCCACTTTCTGACGCCTATGCAGCAGACATCTTTGAAATCATTGTGAAGAGTAAATACTATACATGTATCAGCAATGGCTCCATTTGCCGAAATGATTTCAGCTCTATTCAATAATCATAGTATCATTTATAGAGAGTTTCTATATTTTGTCTAAATAATTCCAATCTCGACTGCTGTAGATTCATTGTATGTGGAAAAGACTTAACCCTTTTCCTCATACAACAATTCTGCAGCAGACGGCTTTGAACATATTTTGTCAAAAAAAAGAAAATCTCTATAATTTATAGAATGGATAACTTATGACTAAAAGTGGAAAACATTGTGTCAAAACAAGAAATTGCTCGTTTTGAGCAATTTCTTCTTTTGTCACTATGTTTTCAAAAAAGCTGTCTGCTGCAGACGCGTCAGAAAGCGTCTATATGAGGGAAAGACTTAAAGATCTGCATGTACATTTAATGTTTTCATAATGTATATATGAACAATGTTTGTACAAAAAATTATTTAAAGTTTATATTACTATTTTGAAACCAGTGAAGACTGCGCCTACACTACACAGAGCGATCTGTATCGAATTTTGGTGCAGTTCTATTTTTCTTCTTCCAACAAGCAGATACATTGTGACGCGTCTACAGCACGCAGCACGACTTCTGAAAACAATGTGGTAAACGGAGTAAACAGAGAAATTGCTCACTATGACCAAATGTTTTGCTTTTGCCACATTGTTTTTCGCTACATTAAATAAATATACATTTATCTTTGGAGGCTTATCATATGTTGGCAGAAAGACGTTTTTCAAAGTTGTCCACGGCGGGTTTGTTGACTCGTATGTGTAACCGGAAAAGCCAATGACTTCTGAAAATAATGTGGTAAACTGAGTAAACAGAGAAATTGCTCACTCTGACCAAATCTTTGATTTTGCCACATTGTTTTGCCTTACATTAAATAATTATATACATTTATCTTTGACGGCTTATCATATGTTGGCAAAGACTTTTTCAAAGTTGTCCGCGGTGGGTTTGTTGACTTGTATGTGTAATCGGAAAAAGCCAATGACATCATCTTACTTGGCCAAGAAAGCTGAACAAGTTCGCTTTGCTTTACTCTGGGAAAATAACAGCTTTCTGTTATCGTGAAAAGGTCATTCACCTTTGATAACAACCGCGATTGTTTGAATCCGTTCCCACCTACAACAAGACTGCAGCAGACGACTTTGAAACCTATATACAAAAACCTGAAAAGTCTCTATAAAATATATCTCATTTGTTAAATAAACTTGAAAACATTGAAGCCAAAGGAGAAATTGCTCATCATGAGCAATTTCACCTTTGGCCACAATGTTTTCAAAAGTCGTCTGCTGATATTTTGTTAAAATGCGTCGGCAGGTTGGAAAGGGTTTAATGGGTCAATTGTGTTGACACTGAATACATTAACTCGGGTATATGGGAGGCCCCCTGCATCCACTTTTGAGACATATGTTGCCACGATCTATGTTGAACTCCCTTTTATCTTGTCAGCGATTCTCTTAATCAACAATGACTGCACAGTGTCTTCTCTTCCTTCCCCTCAATTGGTTTAACCATTTACCTCAACAAGAAAGTGTTTGATTGATTGATTAGGGTTTTAACGCCGTTTTTTAACAATTTGTCAGTTATATCACAACGGCCAGTGCACCTACTCATGCATTTCCTGGTTTTCTCTCACACCAGTACTCCACACAACAATCTTCCCAAGCAACTGGCTGCTATTCCACATAGACTTAACCCATTGAAAGTGTTTGGTGACTCTGCAGCAAATACCTTTTGGAAATTATGGAGGAAAAAGGGGAAATCGCTTCATGAAGCATTTTCTCATTGTCTGAGATGATGAATTAACTGCATTGAAATGTATACTTCCAATATACATTTATATTGCATGTATTTCTTTAAACTGTTTCTAAAGCAATACGTTTATAAAATGAAAAGTAGCAAACGGTTTCAATGACGTAAAACTTAGTCTTGTTGACTGTACGTAATCAATTACTTGTTACAGAAGATTATTACACAGATTACGAGAGTAGGTTCAGTCAAAATAGTTCAGTCTAAATGGGCCATCAAGGCTAACCCCTTTCCCACATAAAACAAATAATCTGCAGCAGACGACTTTGAAAACATCTAGGCAAAACTACAGAGATGCTCTTTAAATGTAGGTATTATTACTGAAAAGAGTTGAAATCATTGTGGCAGAAGGAGAAATTGCTCGTTTAAGCAATTTCTCCTTTTGTCACATTGTCTTCAAAGGCGACTTCTGCAGAGGCGTCAGAAAGCGTCTATATATGTGACAAGGTTAAGATGAGAACCGCGGCGTCGCTAAAGCGTACACGGACATTCGAGTGTGTTACTCGAACCATACCTTTACACTAAGATACGATCGTATACGGCATGAGACTCGATAAGCGATTTCGGGTCTTGGTGTTTGTGCTTCTAATGAAGACTTGCGTTAGCCTACATGCATTAACGCAGTCTCATCAGATCAGAGTCACCACTATCCATCTTGTTAAGTCCAACATATTGTTTTCAAAGTCGTCTGCTCCAAATATGTTGTATTTGGGAAATGGTTAAACATAATATATTTGTATTTACAATCAAATACTGACATACTTAGCATGTTATATCTTGTATTTGTTTCGTTTGAGATTTATCTTATTTGTAAGTTTCCACATAGGTCATTGACCTTTTTGCTAGATAGATAAATAAATAAACATCTTCGTGTGACACCGTTACAGATATCCCGTAAGACTCTGACGAGACTTAAAGATTACAAACTATGTCAACTCGACTCATGTGAATCATTTTATACCAGCGTGTATGGCGATTAATGTTTTGTTCTACCCCAAAATGAAGAGCAACAAGTACCGCCTTGGTGGTGTCGTGGTG